>OMLF01048136.1:0-23249 GCA_900302615.1 Holocentrus rufus | reverse complement strand
CACTGAGCCCTTGTTGTTTGATCACACTGCTCTCACTCTGCTGTGACAGATAGTTGGCCAAACATTCCACCTGCATCGGTGAAAAAGCCAACTGTGTGTCTTTGCTGCTTTGGTATTGGTTTCCCTGAGCAGAAAGACCTCAGAGTTTTTACCATGCAAATGCAACAATGGGTGCAGCTGTTCTCCAAGAAACGTTTACCCTGTAGGGTTTAAAAAAAAATTGTAGAGAACAGGGAAGCTTTGATTGGCTGGAATTTATTTATCATCCATGTTGCTACAACTGTTGCTGAAACCAAATCACATTAGTCACCAAAACAAGCAAGCATGTAAATCTGGTTATTGACAGATAATGATGACTAAAAATCCTGCAGACAACAGGCTCGCTGAGCATCCACTGTGGCTGCACAAACCACATGGATGGATGGATATTATATTTGTAGTAAATTGTTTTTTTATTTGTAATTACAGATCACAAGTAAAATTAATTATTTTGAAGACTGGAATATCAAACAATAAAGAACTGTAGCAATTTTGTACCAAAACTGAAAACTTTTTTTGGAGCGACATGTGAAATTATAGTAAACACATCAATACTGCAGAACATTCAGCACTGCTTGTGATTAATAATAACATGCAATAACAATATGTGTAATAACTGACTTGTCCATGAGACACATACAAAGTCTCTCTGTTGCTGCGCTGCAGCCTTCACAGGACACTGGCCAAATCCCCATTCATGTTGTATTGAATTGTTCCAACTCAAAAGAGAAAAGTTAAATTCAAGATGTATTGTGAAATGTCTACCAAAGATGATCAAAAAAAAAAGTTTTATAAAATTTTACTGTTTTTTTTTTAAATAAAAACAATTAAAAGCAATGGTCATTCATCTTGGTATTGGCTTCTAATAATGAAATCTAATACTGGTATCAAATTCAACAACATCCTACCACCCTCACATCTGCCCAGTGTGATTACTCAACTCTGTAAGAAATGAATGAACATCTGCTGACTTGTTAAATACACTTCCCGTAACTGTCTGTGGCCTTTTCTGTGGAAACCTGTCAGTGTGTCACGTCATACTTGTTTTCCTCATGGCAAAATACCTGTTCACTGTCTTAATAACATCTCTCTCTCTCTCTCTCTTTCTCTCTCTCTCTGTCTCTGTCACCGCCCTCACCCTCCCCTCTCTTCCACCCGGTGAATCCAACAGCTTTGAAGGTAAGATAATTTTTCAGTACCTGTAAACCCTGTAAAGTACCACATGCTGAGGTGGAAACTATACTAAACTGTAAGTGCTATATGAAGGCAACTGGACTTGCTTGAGGCTCTCGAACCCGTTTCGCCTCTCATCCAAAAGGCTTCTTCAGTTCTAAATGCCTACGTGTGACTACGTGCAGCAGCTCCATCGTTGCATGAAGCAATTTACCTGCGGGGATTAATAAAGTTTTCTGAATCTGATTATCCTCTTGCTTGATTGTTAGCACCTTGAGAGTTGTTGAGGTCATGTATAAACATCACGAGAGGTGAATTTTTAATATGTTCCCATCTACTTCACCCTGTTCTGTGGATCCAAAGATACATTAAAAAGGCCCATCATTAGTGGCATAAACTCCTTTTGAATCCCTTTCTCAATATTCTGACTTCATCATCAAGTCTGTTGAGTCTTTACCCTCTTCTGTAAAAGACTTTATGCAATCATCTGCCTAATGAGCCTCTCCTGGCTTGCTTTGCTATAGAGAGCCTGCATACCAGCCTTCCACATGAAGGTGGCATAAAGGACCCTGATATTTCTGTTTGATGACAGACAAAAAAACATTTTAATATATCATATAAGACACATCTGTTTTGAGAATGACATCGACCTGCAGCAGAAATGTTCAGTGTTTATTAAGTGAAGATGCAGGCTGTTCGTTTTTGAAAAAGATGATTTATAGAAAAAGGTCCAAATTTCATGCATGTGCACGTTTCTGCATGTATGAATGCCTTTGTACACCTACATATGTAACATCAGTGGTCTAAGCTGACCTACAGTACGCTTCAATAACGAGCCTGTGGTTGTTGTGGTGCAGCAGGCGGGCAGCGAGGGCGAGCTGTGCCCGAGCGACAGTCTGGGCTCAGCAGGCAGCAGCAGCACGCTGGCATCGTCTGTCATCGAGGTGGAGGCGGAGCGGGCGGACCTGACACCAAGACCAAGACCAGACCAAGAAGAGGAGGTATCTACTGGGATTAGATTGGATTACAGGAGATGAGATGAGAGGGGTTTCAAATTGTTTCATGTTCTGGCCGCCCAAAGTTGACTTCCATTAAGCTGCAGATTCAAAGTGAATTCAAACATAATCTTAAAATAAATACTCATACATTTTTTATCAGAAGAATTTCTATTTAATTAAATTATAGTGAAATTAAATTATTTCTCATTTTTCTGAGGACCCCTTGAAAGACCCTCAAGGACGAATGGGGATGGTCCATTTTGAGAGAGTGAATACTCAAATATGAGTACAGAATAGAATAGAATAGAGTAGACCTAACTGATTTCCTTGGGAAATGGGGCAGCAGCACATCATAATAGAATAATGGAAAAACAAACAAACAAAAACATGCTGGTGTGATATCAACCTTTTGTTTCTAGTCTATTCTATTTAATTCTATTCTATTTGATTCTGCTGTTTGAGGAGGAAGAGGAATTGGAGGAAGAGGGGCTGTCCCCCCTCAGCCCCCCTCCCACTCTGTCCATCACAGAGGAGATCCTGCAGTTCATCAACCAGAGCAGAGCCAGGGAAGGCCTGGCCTCTCTCCACAGCGACATGGTACTGCACTCTACTGTACTCTACTGCACTCTACTGTATTCTACTGCACTCTTCTGTACTCTACTGCACTCTACTGTACTCTACTGCACTCTACTGCACTCTTCTGCACTCTACTGTACTCTACTGCACTCTACTGCACTCTTCTGCACTCTACTGCACTCTACTGCACTCTACTGCACTCTGCTGCACTCTTCTGCACTCTACTGCAGTTAACTGTACTCTAGTGCGGTCTACCGTACTCAACTGCAGTCTACTGTAATCTGCCTTAATGTGCTGTAATAGAATAGTTCATCTAGAAGATCCAAGACAGGGAAGCACCAACACTGACAAGATACAATCCACCCCTCCATGCTGTATTCTATTATACTCAGCTCTAGTCTACTCTTCTCCACTCTGTTCTACTCTACTCTGATCTAACCTACAGCGCTCTACTTTTCTCCACTTGACTGTGCTCTGTACTCTATTATACTCCGCTCAACCCTGCTGCACTTCAGTATGCTCTACTGTGCTCTACTCTTAACTAGTGTAGTCTGTCCTGCTCTATTCTTGTCCATTCTACTTTACTCGTTTCCACTCCAATCTATTTTTACTCTAATCTCATGTAATTTGCTTTACTGTGCTCTATTTTCTGCTTTACTCTGTTGTACTCTACCTCTTCAACCTCTTCCCCTCTATGCCACTTTGCTACACTCTCCTATTCTATCATACTCTACCCTGCTGCATTAAATCCTACTCTGCTCGTCTCTGTTTTGTTCTACTCCATTTTCTTGGCCACCATTAATTCGATAAGAAGAAAGGAGAGAGATAAGGATGGCTTATCTAATGGAAGAAATGTTTGATTTTCTTTATTTTGTTGTAGAAGAGGGACTGACACATTTCAGTGAACACACTGAGTGAAAACTGTAATCAGAGATTTAATAGGTCGCTCTCTGTTTTTTTTCCAGCCTGTGCAGAGTTCACCTCCATCCAACCAGACCAACTTCACCTGCCCGCTGCCCCCGGTCGCCTGCCCTCCCAGCCCTGAGCAAGATCCCACAATGCAGCAGGAGCAGGACGGGGTCAAGACGGAGGATGACAGCCCTGTGCAGAGCCAGGCTGACGGCTCCATAGAGGAAGAAGGGATGGAGAAAACTACAAACGCAGTCCAAGAAATCATAGAGGAGACGGTTCAAGTGGAGGAGAGAGCTGAGATGGATGGAGAGGCAGAGGGAGAAGAGATGGAGAGCAGGGGGGAAAAAGAGGACGAAAGAAGGGACGAAGAGGCAAGCGAGAGCGTCGCCATCACCCCAACGCCTCTGTCTTCCCCTCAGCTCACCTCAGACCTTCATCCCCCCATCCCGGCAGAGAATGAGAGAGAGCAGGGTGGCGGCTCTGGCTCGCTAGTGGAGGAGGCGACCTCAGAGATCGCCTCCTCTCAGACCCCAGAGCTCCTTCGTCGCCCTGTCCAGAGCCCTCCGGCCCCAAAAAGATTCTCCCACCTCACCAAGAGCGACAAGAGGATCATCGAGAAGATCAGGAGTTACTACGAGAAAGCAGCTGAGGCCGAGGAGGAGGAGGGCGAGGAGGAGGAGGAGGAGGAGGTGGAGGCATCAAGGAGACGCAACAGTTTTTCACAAATCCCCTCAGGCTTGGTGAAGGAGTCAGTGTCTCGTTTTGATTTGTGTGGTCACCAAGGGGATCCAGAAAGTGAGCGATCTGAGTATGAAACAGTTGACACAGGCAATAGAGGGACAGATAGAGATGAAAAGCCTGCTTCACCCATTAGCCCCGCCTCTCTTTCGTCTCCATTGGATAGACAGAGTGATGGACAGGCTGAAAATCAAACCAGCTCCATGGACAGAGCAACAGAGGGACCAACTGGCCTGGTCTCTTCAACATCTGCTGCACTTCAGGACAGGGAGAATCCAAACCAACAGAATCCAAGTGGACCTGCTGGAGAAGAGACCGAGACTTTGAACAAAAATGGGAAGGTGTGCATGGAGGGGGAGAAGGAGACTGAGAAGGGAAATTGGGAGGTCGGAGAAAAAGAGAAAACGAGTGCTGCTGCTACTGAAGTGGAAAGTCCACCCCAGCACGCTGAGAGAATATCCGTGATCAAAGAGGACAAACACAGGGATGAAAAACCCAAATCCAGCGCTAGAAACCAACCTTTTATGAACGGGCACGGGCTGAACCTCTCAGGCCCGGCAGAACCTAAAGGAAACCTCAACGATCCCCCTATAGCTCAGCCACCATTGGACCAGCACCAGAAAACTGAGACCAAAACTCAGTCCAGCTTGACAAAAACCAAGAGCAGAGACCTGGCTAACCCCAGTGGGATCCTCCAGGGTCTTCCCAGTCAGATCAAAGTCGGTCGCTGGTCACGACACTCCAGGATTGTCTCTGCTAACCGGGCCTTGTTTGAGGGCACTGGATCGGACGTGGCTGGCATCGGACTCTTCGAGGCTGGACCGGTGGTGGACCCAGCACTGATGGAGAATTCGGAGCGGATCTTGAGTAAGGTCCAGACCCTGGCCCGGATGTACAGCGCCAAAGCCAGCACCATGAAGGTCCCACTGCATCAGAAACTGGCCTGTGCTGGCCGGAGCCAAACCTCAGCCTTGACTAGGCTGGGTGGACCAACTCAGAACCAAACTAAAAGCCAGATACAGGTTCAATACCAGACCCAAACTGAGTACCGGCAACAAACGCAATACCAGAGCCAACGTCAGACCAACACAGAAACCAGCAGACAGGGAAAATATGATCAATGTGAAACAAAAATGCTCACAGAGACCAAATTATGTCATAGTCAGACTCACGTGGAGGCAAAACATAGATCAAAGTCCCACACACAGAACAAAGATGAAACCCAAAGTCACTCTGAGACCAAATTTCAGAGTCTAACGGTTGTACAAACCAGGCAACAAAAGCAAATCCAAGCCAAAAGCCAGACGTGGAGTCAGACACAGACACGGTACCAAAGCCAAACCCAGACCAAAGCCTGCAGCCAGCACCAAACGCAAACCACGAGCCAGCACCTGCACCAGAGGGACCAGAAGATCCAGGAGCAGAATGACAAAGTGATAAAAAGAGCAGAGAGCCTGACACATGGTAAGACCACAGCAGAGCTGCATTAAATGTTTGATTTAGAACAGTCAAGAGAATTTGTGCCATCATGACAAACTTGCCGTTCATTTGTCTTTACTTTTCTTTTCCTATATAATCCAGGGCTAAAGCATCTGTATTCTGTGTGGTTTTCTTCCAGATTTCCAGGAGACAGAGGTAGTCTCCTGTGAACCTCTGCTGTTTGGTCATGTGTTCGTCAAAGAGCAGCTTTCCCCTACCTGTCACCAACAGACGAGTGGATTCACCCTCTCCAGGCCCAGGGACTTTATCTCCGCCCTGTCCCAAGAAAGAGGCTCCGATCAGGGCTGCCGATCCCACGAAGCCTCCCTGACCTCCACCACGTCAGGAGAAGATCCCTTCACTTCCCCAAGGGATCAGTTATCCGATTTGCCCCAAGATAAGAGCTACAATCCTGGGTTCGCCTCCTCTGACAGCCCCCCGACTTCTACACCACCGATGGATCAGCTCAAAGCGCGACCTGAAGATCAGAGCTCAAGTCATGGCTGTTCTACCAGTGGCAGCCCTCTGAAGTCCACCAGGGCTCTGGATCATGGCTCCGCTGTGTTTAAGGAATACTCCTCTGCCTTACCCACAGGAAGAGGCTCAAACCTGGGGTACAGCTCCACCAGCAGTCCTCTGTCCTCCGAAATCCCCAACCTTTCACATACAGCTGTCCAGAGGCAGAAGACAGGAGGGGAGGAGGTGAATCATATTGGGGAGGTGCATTCAGATACTGAAGAGACAGAGAAACGAGTGAGGTAAGTGGATAACATCGTTTTAATTGTGTGTGGGAAAGGGATGGTTGGCACTGTGGGAGATAAGATATTAAACTGTGCTAAATTAACAGGTTTTAATTAATTAGAGGCATTAATCGATGACTTTTATTGACATCTATTGGAAACAAGAATTGCAACATCACCATAAGGGGAGACAAATGAAGTACAGGCTGGAAAGTGAGTTTTGAAAGCCAGAAATAATCCAATAAAGTAATCGCTGAATGATTGATCTTGATTTACAACTTTATGAAACCCCACAGTCACATGTGTATTCTGGTTATTTTTGATATGCCAGTAAAACTCATACTTAGTGTCTTTTTAAGTCTGGTATCATATACTAAGACAGTGTCTGGTTCTCCCCCTGGCTCTCTGCAGGCCAGAGCTCGATGCTGCTGTTCGTCCCTTGTACTCAGTCAGAGAAGACTCAACATCTGTACCCATTGTCACCCAGTCAGCACACTGTGGACCAGATCCCTGTGCTCACAGTGGATCTCAATGGATGATTTCAAGGGGGGCAACACAAGATGGAGATGAACTGGACAAATGTATGCAGGATGTACAAGATGTACGATTTGGGCAAGATATACAAGGACCAGAGCGTGAGCACGACAATGCTGAAAAGCCAAGCAAAGATGCACAAGTTATGAGATCCAGACAAAATAATCATGCAGAACCTGAATACACAATTTCTACAGGGCACAGAGATGGAGAGGTGGCATTGATGCTAATATCCACACAGACACAGGCTCCAACAGAGTACCAGAGCTCCATGGTGCCAGACCCAGGCCTGCCCAGAGACCATGCCCAGAGAGAAGCACCTTACCTCATGGAGGGAGGCGTCACGGCCCCGGGCGTCTCTGGAGGTCTGAAGAAAGTCAAAGCCCCAAAAGGAGAGATGAAGTTCAGTGAGACTGAGAGCAATGAGGCTGATTCATTGCCGCAAAGAAAAATGTCTCTTTGCGGTTCAACAGTATGTTCGGAAGAGCCAACTAACTGTGGATCTTTGGGAGCACTCTCATCTCAGCCTTCACTCATCACTCGTTCTCCATCGGCGCAGTCTGTGGACTGTCTTCCAACGTTCACAAGCCAGAGACCTGCAGACCTTCCCACTGCTATGGGCAAACGGGTTCTGTCTAACACCTGGAATACAACAAACACCACTCCATATGACCATAGGTATGTTTGGAACAGAATATTATAACACACATTAAATTGTAGATTTTAGAGATATTCAATGATGAACCACAGATTTTTTTCTCTCTCAAATTGTAGAGATGTTTTGGAAAAGAACTCAAAGGTCTATATCCTTGTTTTTGCATGTTTTATTCTCAAACAACTTTGTTTAAATGCACAATTTGCTACCCCAATTAGCTTTTACTTGAGGTCTTTATGGTCATTATGACACTGTTTTGAAAAGCATTACATATGAATGTATTTACTTTACCCCTCAAAAATCATAGCAAGCACAATGAGGACATGCAGTTATAAAACGTCTAGTTAAACTACAAACCTTTGAATGTGCCGCAATCTCATGTCCTACAATTACTGAAAACCACAGTGTTGTTTGAATTATGATTTGCATCCCCTTAGGTGTATTTTGTGCCATTAGCTCTCAAATGATGCCAAATACCAGAGTCACAGTAAACAACACTACCCTGGCTATTATCTACATTACCTCAGTAGAAGCTCCCTTAGGCAGATTTTGATTTCAATTGTATTGCTGGGAAAGTGCAAACTTCAGTTATTCAAATCTAACTAACATTTTTGAGGTCATTATAATTACATGGTTAAAGGTTAATCACTGCATGCTTGCAATTTCTGCCGGTCATACCCTACGGTAAAATTTGATGCAATGATCAATCATGTAACAACAACAACAAATATGTGCAGCTGTGCTTTCAAGTAAAAAAAAAGTCACTGACATCCCATTTACTTCACCTTATTTTTGGCAAACATCATCCGATAAAGAGTTCATTCTCTACATGTGATATAACTCACCATTTTTTGTGATCTCTTGTTAATGGTTAATGAGAATATTAAAACCTGATTTCGAGATCACTCAGGTTAAAAAAATAAAATATGAGTAAACATGGCCGTTCTCAGCCCTCCTACAATACAACACAATACTCACAAGTATTCTGTGTTTCCTCTACTTTCTATACCCATTCTCCTCAAATAATTTGCAGTAAGATTAGAGTGAACCTACACAATCCTTTGTGTTCGTGCATCTCTGTACTGGACTTTAAGTGTATAGATCATAACATAAACAGTTCACTGAAAGAACATAGAGGTTGAGGAAGTTCATGCTCAAACTCAAAACGTTGCCATTTTCTCTCTTTCCTTCCATCTGTTTTATCGAATTTTTTCTTCCCTTTCTCTTTATTTACCCTTCCTCCTCATTTCAGCTCCAGAGGACCAGACCACCAGGACCAAGGATCGACACCCAGCCTGGTGGAAAGCCCTAACCCAGCCATTGACACCCCTGGCCAGGCCTCAGACCTCGCTACGCCCCCCTCAGCCTTCAGACCCAGCCTCAGACACCGCTCACCTTCACCTGTGCGAGTATTCTCCACCTCCCCCGTCCAAGCACCTCCCTGTTCTTCACCATTCAGGACCATTTCAGGGTCTTCTCCTAACCCCTCCTCTGCTGGAGGCTTCACCTCCCCGACCTCCGTTTCGAGGGCTCTCCCCTGTTTTTCCCCTACTACCTCCTCTGGAAGGACTTCATCCCTGAGGGCTCCCCCTTCCCCTTCTCCACTCCCATCCTCTGCTTTCACTCCCTCCTCTTCTGTCTCTTCCTCCTTCTCCCCCTCTGCTGAGAGGTCTTCGTCCATAAGAGCTGGTCCTCCCTCCTCCCCCACGCCTTCCTCTTCCCTCCGTGCTCCTCCCCCCTCCTCTCCTACCCCGTCCTCTGTATTCACCAGATCTTTAGCTGCTTCCTGTATCAGCCAGTCCATCAGTCAGAGTATGGCGAAAAAGAACACTGCTCGGCAACAGGCCCCACCCCCAACAATGGGACACCAAGGTCCTTCCGCTTCACCCTCATCTTCCTCCTTACCATCCTCCCACTTACGACTGCGCTCCCCTTCACCTAAAATCCCGTCTAGCCAGCAGGGCTCAACTGCTCATGCCCAGCCAAGGTGCCCAAAAGATGGGTACCAACATCCAAGGTCTTCCTCAGCTTCTCTCTGGTACTCTTGCTCCTCTCCCTCCCCGGTGCAGTCACCTCCTCCCTGTCGCTCTCAACGCTCTCCCTCCCCGTCAGTGAGCCTCTCCCATTATCAGCCTCCCCCCTCTTCCTCCTCCTCCTTCCCCTCCCTCCATCGCTCCCAATCAGTCACCACATGCGACTCATCGCAGTATATGAACAACTGCAACAACAACAACAACAACAGCAGCAGCCTAGCTAGTTATGCTACTACAATCAACAATGTAGTCAACACAAATAACAGCATTAACGGTGCTCTCGGTAATGGGAGTTGGTCAGTCAGTCAACAGAAGGCACTGCTAGCTAATGGTATTACTAATGTCACGACCACCCAGCAATCCCATGATGCTCTCTGGTCAGGGTCTCACAACAGAGTAGCGCGGCCTTTTTCTGCGTCTGAACCCAGCTCGCGAGTTCAGTCTCCGTCTCCGTCCCCCTCCCCATCTCCTGCCACGTTTAGCCGCCTCTGCTCTCCACCTCCTCAACATAATTACTCCTCTCCTATGGCAAATAAACCTCCTCACCCTAGGAGCATGAGGGTAGGAGGTGCCAGTCCCCGTAATCCACTGGGCCTCACCTTGGAGCTGCCCCGGTTCTCCTCAGCAAGCTCGGCCACTGAGCCCTCTTCCTCATGTTTGAGTCCTCGTATCCTCTCCCCGCCTCCTATAGGTGTGTCGGTGAATGTTTGGACAAGCAATGTTGCTGCTCCTCAACCTCGAAACCCCCGACTCACATCCTCCTCTCCTTCTCCTTCCATCTCCTCCTCCTTGACCTCACCAACATTGGAGAACACTTCAACCTCTTTCCCCACCTCATCTTCCTCTGTCCCTCTACGAGGCTCCAGAGCCTCTTCCCCTTCTGCTTCATCTCCTTCCACCTTCTCCTGCTCCCAATCGATCTCCCAGAGCCTCCGTCGAGCCCGAGGAAGCAGCCTGACTTTCTCCTCCAACCTGGCAGACAGACCCCCCAGCCCGGCACAGAGCAACCCCAGCGGACTGCGTCGATCCTGGGCAGAGAGTAGCCGCAGGTCTCTTTGCTTTGGTAGAAGTGGCGGAGGGTCTTTCGATCAGCAGGAATCTGGTCTGACCAGCCCCAGAAGTGGATGGTCCTCATATGGCGGCTCCCCTTCCTGCTTGAGCCCCCGGGCAGGCCTACAGTCTCCGCTATTGCCAAGCAGGCTTTCCCCAGGGAAGGGCAACATCAGTGGGCAGCATTTCACCAGCGTGCCCTGGCCAGACGTACGGGAGCTCCTGACCAAATATGACGGAGCCGACAGCCCTGATCGGAGTGCCGCTTCCACTGTCATTGCCACCTCTCCTTCTCCACTTTCTGCATCTTCTCAGATCATCCTCTCCTCCCCAGATCCTCTCTCCTCTCCGTCAGGTTCCCAGACAGAATGGGGAGACCCAGAGCTTGAAGAAGGAAACTGTCGAAGCCAGCTGATCTGCGCCTATGTTGCCCGGCCCTCACCAGCACAAAACCTTGCTTCTTCATGCCTGATCTTCTCCTCCCCAGGCATGACATCCCCTCCACCTCCCCAGTACCAGCACCTAAACCACCAACCCCAAGCCAAACCCCAATCTCAAGTCCCAAACTTCACCACATCCCCACGTTCCTTGACCCCATCCCCTTTGCCCACAAGCCCATCACCCTTATCCTCTGTTCATCCAACCTCCACCAAACCAGGTAACCAGAAGACCAGTTATGCCACCACAGTCAACCTCCAGATTGCTGGTAGCGGCCGAATAACCTCCTTCAGCACTGCCCAGGTCAGCCTGACCCAGACCCTGCAGGCCGGTGCTGGTGGCCCGGGACAAGGGCAGGGGCCAAGGAGAGTTAGCATCAATGGACTTTCGCACATTCCCCCTCCTTCTCCCCTTCCCCAAAACTGTAAGAGATTATGAAAGAGAAGTTGAGGGGGTTAGTTGAGAAGAAAAATACTTGAACACCTTTAAGGAGGTGTTGAAAAGGAGCGATAGAGGTATTTCTGTTCGTAAGACAAGACAACCATGCTCTGGTGAAGCAGCCCTGCCAAGTCAGGATTTAACATTAAGAATCACACTTAGTTGTATAACTGCTGGTTTCTAATCACTGGTCCAGATGTTCAGCACTGTGGACTCGAACTGTCAACCTCCCACTTGAGTTGAAGATGCTTACAAACCCCACCCACTGCTTGAAAGTGATCTTTCAAAGTGGCAAACCAAGGGGCACCTCTGTTTAGGAGTGACTTTAGATCTAGAGGACATTTCATGCAGTATCACTCCTGCTAAGCTTGGATTTAAAGACTTTCCTCTTGGCCCATCGGAATGTATTTGGGGTCAGCTGTGGTGGAGACTATGAGTTCAATTCTCACTGATGGCAAAAACACGTTGGTGCCTTCTGTGTCATTGTGAGTACTGCAGTACTTTAACATTAACCAGGATGCTAATGGAGTGGACGATGGTGCGAAAAACTCAACAATATGTGGCTGTAAACCCGGCGTGACCCATTAAGTCTTGCTGGATCAGTGCCCAAAACCCTAAATGTCCATTGCAGGATGTGATGACTTCATGTCCAACATCAGATATGACAATCTTAAATGGGATTAAACTCCTAGACTTAAATTTGTACCAATTTGAAAGCTTTTCAATGGCCAGTTAGCTTTCTGAATGGCTCTTGACTCTTTCTATGGACTTGATGCATTGGGTCATTTCGGACATTTTGGTAAAAGTTCTCTCAGTAACGTGTATTCGAAACATCAGAAGAAACATGAATTGGAGTACATCTGTGTCATGACCAACCAAACCAGCCAAAACACACAGCAAAAATCTAATGTTCAGCCAGTGCTGTATTCAATCACAGTTGCTTCATGTATTATTAATTTTATTATTGTTTTTTTTTTTTCTTTTCCAATTTTTAAAAAAAAATATTCTGTTAAGTCTACAGCAATATCTGGCTAACCAAGGCCAGTGTTTAAGGTTGGCATGGTGATAACTGTGGTTATTAATAATCTGTCTTTTTAATCTTTTTTATTCCTCTTTATTTTATTGTTTATTTATGAAGTTAGTCTTATTCTCTTTGGCACTTAATATCCTTAAATAATGTCTGTATTTTGCACAATGTCCTCAGCTCTCATGTGCATGTCTCATGTGCCTGCATGTATGTATGTGAGTGAGTGAGTGAGTGAGTGTGTGTGTGTGTGTGTGTGTGTGTGTGTGTGTGTGTGTGTGCGTGCGTGCGTGCGTGTGTGCGCAAGATCAACAAGACGTGTCTGGGAGGTTCCCCTTAAACTTCCGACCAAGCATATGTCTGTTTGTTTCATGCTGTGTTGGCTCCCGTAGTAAATATACTCCGTAGTTCATTGCCTTTAGAGTGTTTCCTGTCAGCAGTGTCCCTCAGAAACCTTGCATCTGTGCCATGCTTTTTACAAATGTAATTGAGGGTTGACTTCAATTTCTGTTATTCACGGATCTGGCATCAAGCTGAACCACTGAAAATACATCAGGTGTCAAAAAACACATCAAGCTTGATTGGAAAATCAATCAAAGCACTGATAACGAATCAGAAACTGTGAAAAAAGCCATAAAGCATCTGAAAATGTCAAAAAACTCAGTGGCTTCAAAGTGAGAAATAAGGAACCCACTAATGATAGATCTGAAAGTGTCAAAAAAGTCACTGGCTTCAGTGGAAAAGTCAAATAAACCACCAATATGACATAACAGTGTCAAAAACTCACCAGATTCAATTGAAAATTCAATCAAAACAACAATAATGCAACAAAGTATTAAAAAGACATTGTGTTAAGTGGGAAATCAATGACACCACTGATAATGAATGGGCTGTATTGTGAAAAATCAGTGAAACCACTGATAATGTACCATATAATGTGCATCACTGACTTTATTAGGAAAATCAGTGGAAACTACCCATAATGTATCATAAAGTGCTAAAACAAAAAAGGCATAGACTTTGTTAGCCTTCAAGACTCCACTAAAACAAATAGCCCATAGATTTTATGTGCATCTATAACAACCATACATGGATGGCCAGACACATTAGTGACATTTCAATTAAGCTACTACACAATGTACAGAATGACCTTCTTCCTTGTTGGTTTCTACTAGTTTTCTTTTCTGGTGAAAGCTCAACCCCCAACTATGAATCAAAAGCTTTATGTTCCCCAAATACAATTAAAATGCTATCCATGTTGTAATGACCTTTTGGCGTCAGCAGGTGGCGTAGTTAGCTAGCTTGATTAACAACGGTCGTAATGGGCCAGACATTCTGATGCAGTGATGTATCAAACCTTGTTTGAATCATTCCATAGCAACGATCAGTTATTCAATAACAGTCATTCTTCAGAAATATTAGACCTCAGAATTCCACAGAACTGTGTCTGTTACATGAGAGAGAAGGGCTGAACATGACTTTGAGTACAATGGTGATGCAGTACTGTCAGCATCTCTGAAATAATCATATTTCCAGTAAACAAACTCATCAAGGGTATTATCGCTTTTACAGGAGATTGAGAAACCTGGGCAAGGGTTTACCAAGTTTACCAGCACTGGATACTATCACAGTTTCAAAGTAGACTATTTTCTACACCGTAATTATGCCAGTACATCTTATGTCTTCATTTGTGGTCTTATCTCTGGCAGCATTTGTCACTGATAACTGGACTGACATATTAAGATGCACCTTTAACCTGGCCGTGTTTCTTCTGCAAAAGAGATCACAATTACTGTAATGCAGACTGAAACCCCTACATGCACAGCTGTCTCCCTGACTCCCTCCACACATTTCACAGATTCAGTTTTCCATGAAGAGATGCGCCAAACAACAAGAATACAAAAGTATATGTGAAAGTGAACTATACATGAAATAAAAAAGAAACACCCCTATAGCTGTAGTGTGATGCATACAAGTGTCAAGAGAAGATTTTATATCACAGTAAACAATTCCCACTCCCAATTTATCTAACCAATGCTTCCTCCAAAGTAGTGAACATATATAAGAAAAAACTGTTACAACAGACATTCGTACCAGTTGGAGGAATCCTCAAACCCAGGTAGCAATTTTGCTTGCTATTTAATGTCTTGTTTTGACTTCTGTTGTGCATGGACAGCTGAATATGTTATAAACAGATGTTACAAAATGTCAGAATGCTTGAGGGTCAAAGGTGAAATTTAACCTGTTTTGCTCACTGAGGCAGGTTTGATTTTGAAGCTGCTTGGTTTCTGCGCGGCGCTGATGACAGTCTGTGTGAATATTATGTCAAGATGTTTGGTCTTGGAAGAGCTGGCGATAAGGGAAACATTAAGTCTTAATAGCGTAACCCTGAAAGAGAGCCAATGAGATGTAAGGAAAATAAAGATGTGTGGTGCATAGCCAAAACACAATGTGTCATCCCTTTTATTTAGCATAGGCTTGGAATACATTTACATCTTTTACATCTTGGATGGATGGATGGATGGATAGATTCTGTCATTGTGAATACATGTTGTTTGTAGACAATATACAAACATGCTCAAGTTCAAGTTTGAACTCTATTTGTTCCTGAAGTGCTTGTGTTGTATTAAAATCTCATTTATACATCGCTTTGGATAAAGGCATCTGCTAAATTTCAATTGTAATTGTACTTAAGTGCAGTTGGTTGTGTGGCACAAGTTTACATAAAACATTAAGGACATTTACAGCCACACTGATCCCAACTTAAACATCAGCACAGAGACACTGGAGCTATGATCAAGCAATAGAACCAAACACAAGAAGAAGGCAAAAATAAATAATATATGTAGTTCTGAACTACTGCCAAGCCATCAAGCCTGCCTACCTAGTTCAGAAAGGTACTGGCTGTGGGGATGAAAGCTATTTTATATCTGTTAGGCTCAACAGCAGGGAATCAGAAGTGGTATCCAGATGGTACAGACTGAAACTCTTGGTGGAGGAGGTGGTCACTGTCAGACAGGATGGAGTTATGGCGTGGTCACATTAGCACTAAACCTGTATGGAAATTTGTTGTGTTAACTGCACCAGCCTGGTTCTCATTCAGTTAATGGACAGGAATAAATGGTACAAGCGCAGAAATTTTGTATAGCCTCTGTTAAACTTAGGGTAGCAGTTAAAAATTTTTAACTGCTACCCTTGCTTCAAGTGAAACATGAAATCAGTGTGATGTACAAATAAAATCTGTAGACTGCCTTCCTCACTGCCAGTCAATTGTAGTTGGCCAGTTTTCTGAGACAGAGCAGCTGTGACAGGCCTTTCTTGCGCAACATGTCTGTGTTGTGCTCAGAGCACAGCTTATTGTCGAGCTTGGTGCTGACATTGTTGCTGGCCGCAGCCTCCAGCCCAAGGCCTTCAGTGTTGGCCAACCTCCAGGTTGTACTTTGGAGGCGAGGAGACTAGCGCCTGGAGACAATGTGCAGCTCTTTCGTTTGTGTCATATTATGCACTGTTGCAACAACCCAGACAACAAGCACAATTGTGCCGATTCCAGGTGAGGTGTTGCATATCAGGCTCACTTCTAGTTCCCGCACATGATTATGGGCCAGAGATCATAATCATCTGCCAGGGAAGAAGGTCTGCATGACGTGCTGGAGCATGACAAGTGACAACCTTTCCTGAGTTAAATTATTTGACTTGTGCCATATAATGGGTAAGGCCCATATGGGTCACACATGCGTAAGGCCCATATGTGGCCCAAGGACCATGGTCCAGTTAAGGAGCATCATTCCAAACACGATGCCGGCCATGAGAAAAAGGTGAGTCTGAACTGGATCCGGGCCAGAAGAAGCTTACTATCTGGGAACTGGACAAGTAATGAATAACAGGACCATATTTTGTTTCATCACCCTGAAGAGGGCTGACTAACTGAGTCATCTGTAGATTTCAGGATGTGTTGGCTCTAATATTGGCTACAGCAGTCTGTGTGCAAGATGTAGAGTAGAAGGGAGAGCACATAGCTGTGAGGTGATCCCGCTGATGAGAAACACTCATTCACCTCTCAGTTCTACTGGTGAGGAAGTCAAAGATCCAGCCCACAACGCCAGCAGGTGTTTTGCTGGACCCGCTGACTGCTGACGGTCTGTCAGAGGTCCGGTCAGAGCAGAATATCTCAAAAAGTATTTGATGGATCACAATCACATTTGGTGAAAACATTCATGTTGAAAACATTCATTCAAGTTCCAGGATGAAACCTGGAACTTTGGGTGACACCAGCAGGCCTAAATTTGTAGCACTGAAAGGTTAATGACACTGTGTTCACTGAAAGAGGGCTGAGTTGATGAAACTTCCTGTTCCTTCCTTGCTGGCGTTGTTGTGGGAGACTGCTCCTCTCCTTCCCAGGAGGAGTCCAGTCATGTCCAGCTGATAAATGTCAAACGTGTTGATGTAAATCAGAGTGCCTCCTGCATCCCTCACTTTAGACCTCTTCACAGTTACCGTTACATTTGGCATTCAGCAGATGCTTTTAGCCAAAGCAACGTACACAAGATTTCAATACAACACAAGCAAGGTACATGTCGTAGACGACGACGAGTAAATATTTCACATTATAGTCTCCCTTCATCCTTGTTGTGATCAGCCTCCGACCATAACTCAAATGTTTCATATTCTCCAAATAACTTAAATGCGATATCCATGTTGTAATAACTTTTTGAGTCCAGTAGGTGTCGTTGTTAGTTTGATTACTGTTAATAAATGGACCAGACTTTCAGGAAGTGATATATCAAAGTGTCTGTCCATAACAAAGGTCAGTTATCCATAACGATGGTCAGCATTTAGATTAACACTGGACTACAGAATGCTGTGAATGACCAGTTTCAGATTTCCAAAGTATTCCACACAGCCATGTAATAATACAGCAATAATGTGAGAGAGCAGTCTTGAGCATGACTTTGAGCACAATGGTGACTGTCAGCATCTCTGAAATGCCAATAATTCCACTAAATAAACTTATCAAAAAAGTTTGAATCCTGACAACTGGGTCCACTGAGCTATTGAATAAACATATAGTTTATTATAGTGTTCACTTCAGGCTTTTTTTTCATGCACTGTTTCAACATCAAGATACTTGTCTGACATTGTTTCAGTGGCATGAAGTGTCACTTCAAGTTCCACTTTGTTTGTAGAATCATAATCATATAAAAAAAAAACTACAACTCTGAATTTGATATGAGAACACCCTTCGTTTTGAGTGACCTTGTTCTTTTTCCTGCCTGTGGTGCAGCTTTTGTTGCTCATGTGTGATTTAGTCTGTAAACAATTTCTAATCTGACTATGTTCCCGCCTGTGTGAGGGTGTAAAGATAAACCAGCCATACTTTCACTTTTGTATTGCTGCGCTGCTGCAGTCACTTTGCCCCTGACCTTTGCACTCTTCGCTCTTCCAGCTTCCAGTTGGCGATGGAGGATCTGAAGCTCACTCTGGAGTTCAGCTCCCTGGAAATGAGTCTAGGTAAGTGAGTTAGGTTGTATTGTGGTGCTACTTTCTTTGTGTTGAAGCATTTTTACTGCTAGTCACGTGCTTCCTGTCTGATTGTGATCTTTAAGCAGGGCAGTGAACTGAGCCAACCTGTTCAGAAAGCTTTTCCCAGGAAACAGAGCATTTTATTAAAATCTTTATTTTACTCTGTGCAGAGCAACCGATGCATTTACTGTGTTTCACCTTGAAATATTTTCCTCTTCAATTAAATGTTTCAGGATGGTCCAAACAGCATCCATTTTATGGCATGTTCAGACCAGCCACGGAAAAGCCGTGAAGCGTGAACTGGCAAAATGGCAAAATGCTTTTACCTGTTATAGAAAACAGTGTTGTCAATCTTCAGTATGTGCATTTGTTGCAAAATCCTATAAATAGGCTAATAAGGCTGTAATGTTTTTTGCTTCTGGATAATTACCGGCAGACCAGCTGTGTCTGCTCACATTCGCTGCACTAAAAGGAACATTTAACATTTAAAATACATAACTTCAAATAATGTAAAACTGTAGCCAGGAAGTTGTGCGGCGGGTGAGGTTCCAGGAACATGTTGCATATGAGATTACGATAACTGTGTACTAATCATTCCAAATAATTTCCTACCACTGTCTAGACTGAATTGATATTGAATGCAGCAAACAGACAGAAAACAGACATATGGACTGAGTCACTTAATTTAACTGTTGATATCGGCAGAAAAAATGGCGCCATATCAGAGACTGAGTGAATCACTTCCAGCAGAGGAAACCGTTCTCTTTTACGTGACTGTAGGCACAGTACCTTTCAAAAAGTTATGTTTTATTAAGTTTTTTTATTTATTTTTTTTATCAAGATAAACTGTTAACAAGTACGTACTGTATTTACTCAGCTAAACTGGTCAGCTGTTTAGCTGAACAGCAAATAAAGTGACATCTGCTTTCAGATCTGTGGGAAAAACATCAGTGAACGAGGTTGGAAAGCGAAAGCACACATCCGATGACTGTGTCTGTCATGCATTAGTGCAACACTGAGAAAAAAAAGAGAAAGAAAGAAGAGCAACTCCTCCTCAGATGACCAAGAATGTCGATGCAGGATGTGATCACATTGTCAGTAAGAGGAGTGCATCAACAAATTACAGTGAGCGATCAGTCATCATATCCACTTTACCAACAGTCCTCCCTACAATATCATCACAGTATCAATATCGAGGTAATCAGTCAAAAGTATTTGATGTTTGATTTTGTCCATAACGCCCAGCCCTGCTGCAAATCAACACAAAGTCACTCTGCGTAGTCACAGATGTCCACAGGGCACGAGGCTCACTGGACGGTTTGATGAGGATGCTGACTGAACCGGCACTTGTCATTGTGAGACACTCCGGCAAATTAAAAAGTAGCTTGCATCAGCAACCTGCAACGAGACATGTCAGAGTTAGTGTCAAAGAAAACTGTAAACTGCATCAATATGGCAGCAATTTGGATCTTTATATCTGTCGGTGGGCTGCTCAGACTCTGCCGTTTCCACACTCTTTGTGTTGGGGTCCTGCAGGAGGGTCAGAAGACAATAGATAATGAAGCTACAAGCGACCGCGATTAGTCCAACAAGTGAGCACATATTTGATAGTTAGCTTGCAAGGAGAGGGCTTTCTACTGTTATCGTTTTTGTCAATCTGATCTGTTTCATCTTCTGTTTTAAAGCCAAAATGCTTCAACGTCTGTCTTCACTCAGTTGTTATCTCGGCGATCAGGAGATCATGAGTTTGGTTGCGTGTGTCTGTGTGTGTGTCTGTCCGCAGCTAATCTCGCAAACTGGGCCTAGCAGCCTAATAGGCTATTTTTTTATTCTTCTGTGTCTGCGTTTACTCCGATGGTGGGAGAAAAAATCCAGGAGGTGCGTTGTGTTTTCTGGTTTAGTTTAGAAAATCAACAGAACACAGAGCAGACACACAGAAGAACAACACTGTAAAAAGTGTCAGAGGCTGATGGGATCTGTCAACAAGCGGGGGTTAAAATAGGTTCAACAGCCTGATGCTTCACCACTGTGAAACATGAAGTGTAAAACAGCTGTCACTCTTTCATACGTCAGCGGACTAATTTGGTTCAACCCTACCTATGAGAGATCTTGGAGTGACGTGTTAGACAGCGCTCTCCACCACCATCACCAAAACACCAAATGCAGGAATATATATTGGAAGAATGGAGTTCATCCCTGCAGTAGAGTTCAGAGAGGAAAATTTAAGCCAAGGAGCTTTGACGCTGTTCAGCACCTTACTGAGACCCTTCATGTTGCTTTTTCCTTTCGTTTGTCAGTAGATTTGATTTGTAGTTGTCAATGGAGTAGATTATCTGTAGATTAATTATCATTCAGATAAATGGTAACTAGAGAAGGTTAACGCAAAGGTATGTGTTTATTTTGGAACAGGTTGTGTCAAAATCACACAATTCACACTCACACACTGGCAGCGGCTGCAGGAAGGCTGCATTGCTCAACAGCATCTTGGCAGGAGAGGGGGAAGGGGAACAATCCTCATTCACTTTACCCGCTCAAATCGCCTGCAGCCAATTAATGAATGACAGTACCGAATTTTCTGTAACCAGTTTACCATTAAAACAAACAAAAAAATACAGCTGGAACACTTTAAAATTCCAAGCAAAAAGAAACCTCTCTTTTCTAGTAGTGACTTGTTGCACATGAAGAATAACTAACTGTTGAGCAACTTCCTTTTGCCAGTTGGAATTCAATGTGAACTGATAAAACCTGCGTCTCCAAAAAAGTCTCAACAAGTTCCTGCCAATGGCTAAAAAATAAATAAATAATAGTAATAATAATAGAGCCCAAGGCCATGCTGTTAAACTACTGATGTATTTAATTTATTTATTTATTTATTTATTTTATGCTGAAACGAGATCTTCGCCTTGTTTAATCTGAAAATGAGTGATGATACAAAATTTATTTAACACTGGACAGCAGGGAGGTGCTTGTTTGACAGATTCATTTGTATGGACAGACAGCATCCTCAGTTAGACATAAAGAGTCATGCACTTCAGTTCAGCATGGTATTTCACAAAGCAGGATCACTTGTATTACAGTTACTGGCTGTATTAACAGTGAAGCTTAGAAAGAGCAGCATTGTGCAGGAGTTGCATTTTTGTCTCACCCACCTGTTAGGTGAAACAAGTTGGCAACTGTGAAAAGGATGATGCTACATCCTGGTGGTACAAATTTGGATCTGTAACGTTTTGCTTGCTGAAACACCCAAAGACAATGGGCACATTTTATAAATGAAATCTTTAGCTATGCCAAGGCAGTGATGTCGCCTGCAGTATGCAAACTCATGCCAATTGGCAGGGTTTTCTGGGTGATTTTGATGCCTGCAGTATCTTTTGGGAGGAAATAACTCACCCAAAAGGAAGCGTAGGAGACTTGAGATTAGAGAGGAGACCTGACAGCAGTTGGCTCAGGAAAAGAGAATCAGGGGGGATGAGGACAAAGTAAATGATAGTGATTGGTCTGTGGAAAGAGGGAGAAATGAAGAATGAGAGGAGGAGGGAGGAATCAAGATTGTTTTACTGGCATTGGAGGAGAAGCAGGAGGAGGAGCTCTGGACAGGAAAGGGTGAGAGAGTGCGAAAAGGCAGGGGAAGGAGGAGGAGAGTGAAAGTGGGGAGGAGAGGAAAAGGAGGAAGAAAAGTGAGAGCCAGCCCAGTGTGCACGCTGCTGAGCGCTCGCCTCGCCTGCCTTTTCCCTCCACACTGCTCGCTGCTGTGGCTGTGGTGCACATCCATCCATCCATCCATCCATCTGTCCACCCATCCATGCATTCGTCTGTTCCTCTGTGCATCCATCCCAGAAACTGAGGACAGACTCCTGCTTTCGGACACAAGAGGAATCCAGCCTGTGGCCTTCAGTGGAGCTCTGAACCACAAGCCAGGACAGAACCCATCTGTTAGCAGAGAGAAATTCTCCTTTTTTAAAAGAAAGTTTTTATGCGTTGCAAAAATGGCCTTGGAAAAAGTGAGATAGGTTGATAGATGGAATGACGGCACATGGTCGCCTTGGGATGAGGATATGGATTCATACTGATGCTTGCCGTTGCAGTGATGAAACAACATCGACTTAACCTGCAGTGGAGTGGATTTTAAAAAGATTTCGGCAGGGTTATTTGACAGGGGATATCTTTACGTTTTTGGACCTTTTTGAAACACATTTGTCATTTTGGTGAGTTCTTCCTGGGAACTTGAGTTGCTAAAGCATTTTTTTAACCTGTTTCTCTGCAGGGAAGGTTGACTGATCTCTGTTCTGACATGCAGCTCCTCCCTGCTCCACAGTCCATTCAGCTGCAAGTCGCCAAGTGAAAACAGCCCTAGAGCGGCCGCGCTGCAGCCAGCAGTTGTTGTTCAAGCCTTACCTCTCCAGAATTGAGACGCTGAGACAAACGGCTTTGGTACCTTTAACGTCTTCTGTTTTTATGAGACGGATGAGGGATTTGTGCTCGGAGGCTCAACTCCAGCTAACAGGCTTTGAGTGAACCACACAGACCGACTTGTTCGCCGTGTGAGACAACCGGCAGCAGCGAGTGATGAGAAGCAGATGATGGTTTTTGCGCCCGTGTCATGCTGAGAGGCAGGCCAGTTGTTGTGAGCGTGTTTCTGTGGTTCGTCTCTCTGCCCGTCCTGATGCACACATACGATCCGAGGCTCTGCAGCAAGGAGATCATCATGGTTGTCGAGAAACTCAACAGGACCACACAGGCTGAGGTAAGTTACATCTTTCATTTAACCAGAGCTGGGTGACAGAAGGAGGTATTTTCATGGCAGATACTTCTGATTCATCAGATTTGACTCAAAACGGTGGCCTTGTCAGTGGCTTTCTTAATATCTGAAGTGGTCAGCTTTTTTTTTTGTAAGATTAAAGG
>OMLF01048135.1:0-17469 GCA_900302615.1 Holocentrus rufus | reverse complement strand
TATCATGGCTGCCATAGAATGTTTGATGATCTCACAGTGATGTCATCCTGGAGCTCAGTGTTGATTTGGTGCATGTGACTCAAAAGGCTGGTGTGTTACCATGGCAACGCCATCATTTTTTTTTTTTTTTTTTTTTTGGCTGAGCACTCCAGTGGCAGTTATTATGAACATTACAGCGTGTCTTGTTGTGTCCACGCATGAAACGATGACACGACGTTTACAGGATATCATCAACATTATAGTGGAGACAATGTTGGTTGTACCAAAGGAAATGACAAATGACGGTGATATACGTGCCTTTTCTATTCGTTTAAGTTCTACAGTGTCTCCTTGCATGTAGTAACCACATTGTTCATTTAATAAAAAAAACATCATTTGAAAACATGAAACATAAATACGATACAACACAATATAATACAACAGTGTTTTATATCGATGCCAGCACGCCACCACCGCGGGGCGCAGTTTGACGTGGCAGCACCTCTCTCTCCGTTTGGATGAATCACTTCATCCATCATACCCAGAATGCAAAGTGAGACGCCAAAACTAGAAGCCTTTCAGGTTATCATGGCGATAGGAGCTCCATCTTCAGCCTGAGTCCCTGGAGCCACAAAGGACTTGGCCCTGCGCTGCATGCAAACACACACCGAGTCCCATGCGGTGCGGCGACGTGCGGATGTTTTAGCCCAGAAAGGACACAGAGACTGACCATCATGGCAGCGTCGGAGCTGTACACAAAGGTAAGGGCAGGGAAGGGGGGTATATTTCTGTTCATTGACGTTTGCATTTCAGCTGCGCTCCTCTCTAAGGCTCAAATAAACGTCCTTGCTGCCGGTTTTAGTGCACCGCAACCTGAACGCCGCCTCCAAATTTTCCGGATCCTGTCCCGATGAGCGACATGACAGCTCGGCTTAAAGAAGTCATCTGTTGTTTTTTGGGTAACAGAAAGCTTGGGGGCGGTTTTCAATGAATGAAAACGGTTTTGAAAACACACAAAACACTTTGGTCTGACAGGTGCTGTGATCGGTGGCGATGTCTAAATATAGATTGAAATGGGTGCAGCTGACAAAGCCAAACGATAACAGATGCGGCAGAGATTTTTTTTGCCTCGAAGTGTTTATGTACAATCGGGTTTTTTTGTAAAGAAGATTTCTTAGATATATTGCATGTTATTTGTGTACCCGATCAAAATGATATAACCTTCCATCGGGCCTTGTTATTTCGCATCATCCGCCACTGGAGGCCAGGGGCTGGGATGATGCAAAGGCGGTGCCAGCCATCATGGAGCCGCTCTGGTTTTATACCTTTATACCATAACATTCGCCTATAGGTCACGCTTGACATTCACTTGGCCTTCTTCTAGTCTCCCAGCACCATGTCTGATTTTGTTATCCCTGCCACTGCTTTCGGATGAGAACCGAGTCCTGAGAGCAGGTAGGGTACCGCGACCAGCGCCGCATCCAGACCGTTTAGCATCCTCCGCATCCAGGCTGCTGCGAGGCTTCAGGCCTGAACACTGTGGAGTTAACTGTGTCCTGTGAGAGGGATGTGACACTGCTGAGGTAGTCTGTCAACCCTCACAAGGTCGCCATTGTTGCTGCTGCTGATGCTGCTATGGGTCTGTGATTGCAAATGATGGGAAACTGAGATGGAGATGGTGTGTGTGTGTGTGTGTGTGTGTGTGCGCGCGGGGGGAGAGAGGGAGATGAGTCACCCATCCCCCTTCTTTACCAGCTGGTGTATTCAGCTTCTATAAAGGTTGTGATAGAGAGAGGAAGTGTGTCTTTGTGGTTGTCTGTGTTGTGATCATGGCTATTCCTGTAATTTCTTATTAAACCTGTACAAGATACAGTTTGTATATTTATATTGTACACTATTCCTGTTGTCTTTTCCAATTTCTGCTGTATGAGTTTGGAGTTTCCTCCCGGCTCCAGAGGCACAGCTCTGTACCTGACCTGTACTTGACCTCTGACCCTCCTGGTGGGAACCAAACCAGAGGAGAATATCTCTACTAGGGAAGGGAAGTGGACCGCTTTCACTCCAGAAATATCTACACATAGAAGATGTAAATGTCAAGTGTTTGTGAGCTTGAACCACATCAGAGTGAGGAGCGACTGGCCACCTGCCAGTAAAGCCAGGAGAGAAGAAGACAGCACAGCCTGTCTTCAAAATCAGCTGCTGATGTCAGACCCCTCTGTGTGATTTACTTTTCCGAGGAGAACACTCCGCTCTTTGTGTGTATGACTCAGCCGTATAGGACCTCATTGAGCGGGTCTGAGACTGCTTGGTTAGCGCGCGCACACACACACACACACACACACAGCCTTGGATTTTGCTCCAGCTCAGGTCTGGCCGTGGGATGGAGCAGGTTGGCAGGGTGAAGACAGGTGAGACAGAGGTGAAGGGAGAAACGCTCGGTAGGAGAAGGAAAACAGAGGAGCACAACTCACTTGGCTCCATACTTTCTCATGCCGATCTCCCATACATACATTTTATCCAGTTGGTTTGAACTTATTTCCTGACTGAAGCTGAGTCAAATCAAGAGGGGTAAAAAAAAACTGAGAGGCGGTGGAAGTGAATGAGACAGGGATGTGCAGCGAGAGGCGGAGGGGGAGGGAGGCTGTTCTGATGGAAGTGAAGGGAGGCTATGTTCCATTAGATGACTTTTTTTTTTTTTGCGAGCCCTTTCAGTCCAGTTTTTGGCAGTTTCTGTTTTTTCACGTGAATTCAAACTTGATATGTTCTGCTGAGTAAATTCAAAGGCCCTGTGGCTCATGAAGGCTTTTCCAAACAACCTGGGATTTCAGAAAATGTGCACGCCATTTGAAGAATACTTCATTCACAAGCGTCTCGTGGTCCCACAGTGAGTGCAGCGAGTGAGTTCGTCCCCATGGCTGTGCATGAGCATCAGCTGCACAGAAAACTCTTAATTCTGCATATTTCTTAATTCGTGACTGGCTCGCTGTTTGGGAGATATGATGTTTTGCCTCTGACAGTGTTTTCAAGCACCACTGGTTCTGTGGGTTTCCAGTGGGTTTTGTTAAACTGCTGCTGGCTGTCACTTGTCAGCAGTAGCTGGCTGTGACACACTTTAATGAAAGCTGGTGTTCGTCACCCCGGGGTGTCATACATGTCCCCTAATCAGGCATCGCACCGCCTCCAGCCCAACACTTACCTGAACCAGAGTTCATATTGTCATTGTATTATATCATATTTTTCTTAACTTAATATATTCAAAACTTAATATAATAATGTGCTAATTCTGGTGTAATAAACTGGATTTGGATATTTGAATTAAATTGTTTTGAGTTAATTTGTCAACCAATTTATTGTTTAATGTGCTGTATTTTATTAGTCCACCCAGTTTGTATTTTAAGCACTATTTCTACAGTTCAGTTCTATACAGTATTGCAGTGTATCATGATGCAAAAATCATATTGTGACCCATATATTATAATACATATTGTATTGTGTCATGAAGTCCTTGCCAACACCCAGCCCTGCAATTGAATATAGTTATTGGGAAAAAAAACAACTTTACCTTCCTTGGTTAATATTATAGCAATTTTTGTTGCACGTATTGTATGTCACCCTGCAGAAGAATAAAAGAGATCCTAAATGGTGAATTGTATGGAAAGGAGCCACAGGGATGAGGCACTGATGGAGAACCGAGCCAATTAGATGTGATGTTCAGAGGACAATGCAGGATGATGCCTGATAGTAAAATACTAAAATGCCCCAAAAACTGATGTATGGCCTTGACTGTTTTTTCTAAAGGGCCTCCGTAGTGTTTTTTGCTCTATCAAGGCAGCAGGACAAACAGTCCATTAAAATTCCCCTCTGCTCCAAATCGTAATTCAAAAAAATTTATAGTGTTCACGCTTCCGAATGCCTTTTATGGTTTGTGTTTTACTGGCTTGCGTTAGACAGAACTTTCAGTGTCTTGATGTTTGTTCCCAGAAGGCAGTTAATGTTCTCTCCATGGTGATCTTCCACCCTCTAAACCTACACACTTATCACTCTGCCCATCTATGATACCACCAACACAGCGAAAACAAATGCTACTATAACATCAGAATCATTGTGTACATCTGCTATAATAACACAGGCTTCCACAGTGCATATGTCCTGAGATACATGGCAGAACCTCAAATACAATGCAGGATTGTGCAAAATGCTCTGTGCATGATACTGAATTCACTGTCCTGACACATTTGAACAGAATGTATACAGGTTTGAGTTTAAGTTATAGACCCAGTCCAGCTTTATGTGCTCTAGGTGTTCCCTCAAATGTATCAGGTGCTCAATCTCAGATTGTGTAATGTGTGTGGTTTTATTTTTTCCTCCCCAGCTCTAATCGGGAGCATGTGCATTAGATTACCACCATAACCTGGTTAAGGTAATTGTGCAGTCATGTCGTGTATGCACAGGCATGTAGTCATGACACTCCTGTCCAACACAGACAGATGCACAGAGGCAGATGCACAGAGGAGCTGCTGCATGTTTGTGGCTTAAATGATAATCCTATTTTGCTAGATGCCTGGATGATGAATAATTGTCTCTAATATGAGGAACAAACTTATTTTATTCCACTTTTAGCATCTCATGTCAGCATTCTGGCAATCTAAATTCCAGTGGGCATTTTGAATTTAAATGAGAAGTGTCACTGTTGCAGTACATTTGTTAATTGTGGAGCTTAATTAATTGCAATATTCGATTGTGCATGATTAAATGCAGCTGTAACGCACTCGATCCATCCCAAAGGAACAAAATTAAACTGCGCTGCTGCTGTGTGCAGATAGTTTGTTATTTGGAGCCATGTCAGAAGTTTGTGGGGAAAGTCCTGTTTGCTATCTCTGAGTCTGGGAACTCATGTGATCGAGGGTGGAAGCTGGGACGGCTGACAGACAGCAGGGATGGCCAGTCTGAGGAGAGACCTATGACAGGATGAGAAACTGTAGGGAATGTTGGTGAACGCTGCTCTGTCTGCAGACACAATGGGAAGTTTTCATCCGACAGGAAGCTCTGGAGCTCAATGCTTCATCGATTAGCGTCTGGTTTTGTGGTGTGTGTGGCTGGAGGCATCCAGATGATCGCCAGCGTCACAGCATGAGATAGAGGATTTCTCAAGAGACGAGATGAACCAGGAGCTGGATTACATGTTTATTCGAGTAAGTGTTTTCCTTTGCTTTATAGCTGTGTTTTCCTCCTCGGCTTGCACCCCACCCTCACGTTCATTGGTCCAGTAAGTTTCTGTAGAGTTAAAGAGGATTGACTTTGAATTAACTGAAACAGGCTGATTTCTTGAAATGGAGGCTAGCATCTCTTTCTGCCTACATTATCTGTGATTCTTGGATGAGTCAGCTATCAGGTCCTCTGTCAGTTTGCCGTTCTGCTCTTCAGTTTGATGTTTGAAAGTGGGACAGTGCTTCTCTAATGGGGAACATGGAGACCCGGTCCTGACAACACCCTTCTGCTGGAGTCATCTAAAGGATACTTAGATACAGGGTAGTGATACTTCCTGATATAATATTTGATCCTTCTTATGCTGCCTTGTTACAAATGCAGTTTTAGCTAATGAGGGGAGTTTGGCTTGTTAAAATTTAATCACTGGAAGCGTAAAACGGTTGCAGTTTCATCCACGTCCCAAGTATTTTAGATGAAAGGCTATATGTGTGGTTTGCAGATGACTAGAAAGGCAAGGCAGTATCAGAGTATCAGTATTGGAGACTTTAGTGTAGACTCCCAGGCCATTTAAAATGTTCCCCAGGCTAACTGTTTGCAGCATTTAGTCATTAACAAACTAGCAGTCCAGTAAAGAAAAAAGAGGGTCTCTTAATCTGAGTCTGAGAATTGTTCACTGTTCAGCTTGTCTTCTCCTAACCAAGGAAACGAGTGGCGTTCAGGTAACCAGCCTGTTATAGATAAAGTGCAACTTTGATATTAGGTCATGACTGACCTGTTATTGGGATCTGTGCTGCTGACACCCCTTTCCTGTACACTTCCATACTGTACAGGCCTGACCTGAACCGCCCCACGGGTCGACACTGACTGAACTAATGTGATTAGCAGCTGGGCAGCATCAGAGCTCTTAGTAAGAGACTCTGATCTGCTTTGGCGCTCGCCACAGATTGGCACGCTGGTTGTGCCAGCAGTCTAGTTTGGGAACGCCATTAGATGTAGTATGACTCGCAGGGCTCCCTTCCCTCCAAACTCTCCACCGACACTGAACTCCCTGAGTCTTGGCATCATGCTGCGTCTGCCCAGCTGAGGAGAAAAACAGCAGATTCTCACATGAGTGGCGTCATGTGACGAGGATTGTGGAGTCTGGGACTCCTTTGACTGCCTCACTGAGAATATCTGGGCAAAACGCTGTTCACATGCGTACTGTTGCAGAGGCCCTGTGTCTTAAAAAGTAGCAGGGGTCTAATCTGGTTCCTTCGAAATCCTCTGGTTCCTTCTTCTCCTGCACCTCTTCTGTAACATGAAAACACATCATAGAGTTGTTTCACTCACAGCTGCTGGCAGATGTTTTAAAGCATCATTGATGGCTCACTTTGTGTAACTGAAACACTCACCCCAAAGGCAAATTAATTATTAAAACATAATTACTAGAATTACATTTTTGGGGAAATTTTAAGGTAATGAATTATGAATAGGTACGGGCTGGCACTGTATGGCTCTGCAGCAGGAACCGGGTCACTGTGGCTTGGTTGTAAGATTAGATTTTCATTGACTGCTCCAATTGAATTAGTAGGAGATTCCATATTGCACTCTCTGATCAAGTCCTCGCATACGATGGATCAGGATTAGTACGAGGAAGCAGGCGTGGAGCGAGAGGCTTGTGTTTTAAGATTCAGCCTCCAGTGCTCACTGGAAGTACAGCAGGCAGGATCTTTTTTGACTGTTTTATGGACATGTAGGTGGTGAAGCTGCTGAATGAGGTGAACAAGTTGTAAATTGACATCATACGAATGTATCTGGGAAAAGTAACTGTCAGAGACCATTTTGAAGTCTCAGCAGAAGGAAACACTCACTCATAGAGGCCAAAATAAGGTTCAAATTTGAGCTTTTTTCCTGTTTAAGTGGGATGAAAAACATTGATTTAGGCCACCTACAGCTCAGTGTTGGACATGCAGGAGAAAACCTTGGGAGGATTCAGCAGAGTCACACCAGGCTAGAGGGACTGCAGTCTAACAGTGAAAGCTCAGAGCTCAGTATTATCGGGGTTAAGTCTCTCTAATCTGCTGTTGACTTTGCGCAGATTTGTAAACATTTCTGATAGAGGCCCCGCCCCCACCCGTCCCTCTCTCCACTGTCACCTTCTGCATGACCTCTAAACCTCTATCCTTTACCCGCGTCCTTCAAACGATCTGCAGGAATGAACGGGCACCCGCGGGCGCTGCAGTGGAATCAATGAGAAGCACAGAAATTGCAGGAAAAATGATTTCGCAGGATGTTTTTTTTAGTTTTCATGACCCCAAATGCACAGTGAACACACCTCTTCTGGGTTCCACATTAAAGAGCAGTGATATATTTATACAGCTTTCTGCCAAATGTAACTTTAATTTGTATTCTGTGCTGAAAAATTTAACTTTTCATTGGTCTGAAGAGCTGAATATTGAATGTCAACCTCTTCATGTGCAAATCAGATAACAAATAGACTCAAAATAATTTAATTTAAAATTCTCATTCCAATTTATTAAAACAGTATTTGCACAAAGCACTTAGTTAACACAGCGCAATAAAATGCAGATGTCATATATAACATGATATAAAAATGAAGTGCATAAGGGGCTAGAATTAATATGTTATCACAAATAATAATATTGAGATACTCAGCTGTATTGATTTTCTTGTACAGATCCACTCTTATAAAAATATTTCCATTTCTGCCCATATCTATGGCCCTATTCCTAAAAACATATTGTACACCATGTATGTTATATTCCAAAATTGTTTATGAATGAAATTTTTTATTTATTTATTTTTTAATAGGCCTTGAGCTTTAGCATTTTGTTTTGCACATTATAGATTAGACGTCGTATTATTCTCTTTGCTGTATTCATAACAGTACTAGTCATGGTATTAATAGTCACCACTGCAGTAGCAGCAGTAGCTACTTGCTGCAGAACTCGTACCTATAGCCATATGTGTGTAATGAAATAGCGGTGTAGTTGACTGAAATAAGATTAGCTGGCGTTAAACCCTGAGTTAGCCTAATCCAGTACTGATCCTTTGTCTCTGTTAGACCAGGATTACTATCAGGCCAGCTTCGTACCTCCAACGAGTGGCCCTTCCTGCTGCGCACTTTGCACTGATCTGCTGACAGCTACCGTGCTGTCAGGGAAAGCAGTTTCTAATCCAGGCATGGGCGATCGTATGCCACGGAGGACCGAGTGTGTGCAGGGTCTCATTCTAACCAAAAATGACACCAGCTGCTTTCACAGATTAACACACCTTCAGCCAGAGGAGGAACTAATCAGTGGAAGGACCTGGTGGAGGCTTTTGGTTGAAAGGAACACCTGCATGAACTCGGCCCTCCATGGCACACGGTTGCCCATAGTTACTGGGCTGACTGGCACAGCAACTTTCATTTTCCTCATCTGATCTGCTCACTTAAATCTGCAAATATCACTGATTCTTGTTTTTGAAAATCTCCTCAAAACATATACTGTGTCTGCCATTAAATTGGTTAAACTGATCTACAAATTTGTTTACTGATATAATGTGGTGATACTGGCCTTCTATCCAAAAACAAATCTTGGCCTCATCCAAGTCAAATGTCATGGATAGGATGCATTTTGTTTAGTGTATTGTGTGACTGATCAGTATTGCACCCGTTATCTTCAGGAAGTCCTGAACATGAATTATTTAAAACATTTTTAACATTTTGTTAAGATTCAAATTAGGCATTAGGCATTAGTATGATTAGTATGATTATTATCTGTAGTAGTATTAAGAGTAAAAGTAGCAGCAGTAGTAGTGTAAGTGGTGTTACTCTGGGCTTCAGTGGGGAATTTTCGTGTCCCATCCCATTGCTGCTTCAGAGGATTTTCCACTCTGCCAGATACAAAATTCTTGGGGACACACTGAATTCTTGTAATTTACTAGGCACTGTAATTTTTTGTAAATGGTAAAATTAAACCGATAGAATATCAGAAAAAATATTTAAATATCTGAATTTTTGAAAATTTATATTTGCACTGGTTATGTGTTGGAGGTCTATGGCTGTGTTGCACTGTGTGAATGTGTCCTTTTTTGCTAAATATTCTTAGTATTGATTTTAAAAACTCATATTGGTTGAATCCTAATTTGTTGCTGGTGAGATGTCAGCAGTGCAGCAGCATAATTTTGCCACTTAAATCAGCAGTGCTAATTAACACGATTAATAATAATCATTAAAATATCTCTCAAAATAATTGGGTTATCATTGTAGCCATAACAGTGAAACCCTGTGATCAGTTATTATTACCCCAGTGGAATTACAAAAACAGATGTCATTTGATTGGGCCTTTTCCTGGGATTAGAGAAAAGCAATGTGTATCTGAAAGACGAACGCTCACACTGAATACATTCATTATGTCGCTCTCAGGAGGGAGCTCATTCATTTCACATGAGAGCATCTGTTACGGCTTCAATGCAGATGTATTGTTTTTGAAGGGGTGGAGGTGTCTCATGCCACATCTCATCTCTGACTGCCACATCCAACAGAGCTACGGTGGAAAATATAGATATTAAATTTAACGTCCTCAACTCACTCCACAATCTGTGTCAAAAATCCTGCGTCGTTTAATGTAAATAGGTCAATATGCACAGAGACAATAACTTAACTGAGCGCACACATAAAACACACCACTGGCTGGATGAAGAATAAAGTATACCCTTCATTACCCCTCTCCTCCTCCTTCTCCACCCATAACACCAGTGAAGCCATTCATCCATTCATCCATCCATACATCCATCGGTGAGGCAGGGCGGCTCCCCTCTGACTCATCACATTTTTCACCCCGTTTCTTTTTCTTTACCCGGCTCGTGTTTCTTTGTGGACAAGTATGGTGTCAAAGCATGCAAATGTCTGTCAGTTTGTGTGTGTGTGTTTGTGCATGCAGTGTTGTGCACGTGCATGTGGTTGAGTATCGCCCTTCATGTCTCCTCTGTTTAGCGAACCCAGGGGAATCTGCTGGTCTATAAATATGATTCAGTTCCTCTGCAGCTTCATTGCATTGCTCACTCTCCCTCTCCTTGTCTTTCTGTCCTGTTCTCAAGGTAGATCTCTCCTTCCCATTCTCTCTCTCTGTTTCCTCTTTATCCGTCTGTGTGCTGGTCAAGGAGGAAGAAGGAAGCAAGAGAATGACATCATGGGCAGCATATTTCAGTGCTAACTAATTCATGGCAATTGCGTTTGACATATTTCTTACCCTCTGAGGTGTGAAACCTGTCTGTGTGTGTGTGTGTGTGTGTGTGTGTGTGTATGTATGAGTGATTATCGACATCAGGAAGTGTGCTCAGCAGTGCAGCGATGCCTCCATGAGGTGTGATGCTGCTCAAAACGCCCTGTTGCTATTTATAATCTCTATCCTCCTCCTCCTTCTCCCTCTCTCTCTCTCTGCTGGGTTCTGGGACAGTCTCCTCCAGGGACAAAAGAGGTGAAAAGACTCACTGAAATGGTGGAATAGAGAGGGAGAGAGAGGTATAGAGACTGAGGCTGTGTCTCCTGCCAACTTGGACTGTCGCCGTAAATAAAATGAGACTTACCTTTCCATCAGTGCGGTTGACGCAAATAAACAGACTTCCTGGATGTCAACAAAACACATCCCTGATAAAAATAGTACTGGGCAAGTTATTGTTCTTCAGCATCAGTTAATGTTGGCCCTGGAATCACACTTTTATCCAAAGATGAGAAGAAGTTCACTCAAATGTAATGTTCTAATGCACCAAATAATGGCCAATAAAACAAAAAAAATCATTTATTTGGGGAAAAACAACAACAACAAAACATGTTTCTAGATGCATAATGGCTTCATTGACAAAAACAGCTCCTTTTTTTGCAGATGTTTTGCAACAACAACCACAGTGTTGAAAGAGTATTTAAGTAATTATTTAGATACCCACCTATTTCACAAATTATCTTTAAAATTTTTTCAGTGCTTCCCTCCTTCTAGCAGTTTACATTAGGTTGTGTTGTTGGTCTCATTTAGTGAGCCAGTATCTCATATTTTTAGAGCCTTGTTAGCTTATGCCTCTAGCGTTAGCTAATGAGGCAAACATTAGCTAACATGCTACGGTAACGTTAGCTGACACACTCACCTGATTCTCCTTTCCCCTGGTTTGGCTTCCTGTTGAGCTGCTGTCTCGCTCTCTCTGAAGACACACACCCATTTCTTCCCTCTCTCCTTTTTTGAACACATTCTCCGTCTCTCTGTCTTTCTGTTTCTCGTTCTCAAATACATCAACGCTAGCATCAACGCAGCGCAAACACTCACATCCTCTGTCTTACGTCACACTCACTTTTCCTTGTATCACAACTGTTTAATTTCATTCATCTTACTTCAAGTTAAAGTTCTAGTTTATTTAGAGGCTAAAATGATTTATTCCCCTTTCTTGTTCTCTGTCATTACTTCTTTTTTCACTCTTTTCCTCCATGTTGACTTTTGACGTCACGATGTATCAGTGCCCTATTCACCCCTGTCTCTCTTTGTTATCTTGATTTTTTCCTGCTTTTTGGGCATAGAAATATTATGAGAGAGGGAGAGAAAGAAAGAAATTGATGAAGAGAAATTTTTTAAATTGTACATTCCATTCTTCCCTCTCTCTCTCTCTCTCTCTCTCTCTCTCTCTCTCCTATGACCATTATGTCATGATTCAGATGATCTGTAATGATGCAGTATGCCAGACTGACCAGTTTGTACAATGCCGCCTTTCTCTCGGGCGTGTGTGGATTTGCCAACAGCAGTTTACACACTGAAACTGCCGTGAACTTTCCCCACAGCGTTCCCTGAGTTTGGAGTCGTCCTCGTCAGATTGTTCCGGAACATTTCCCGTCATCATCGTCATGTGCTTCAGCTGCCCGCGCCGTCATCGAAAATAGTGTGTTTAGTTATTTCTATTTTTAATTAGTTTAGCTTTTAGAAGTATTTTTTTAGCCATCTAATAGCATTTATTTGTAAAGCCACAGTATTTAGAGCTTATTGTCGAGTAAAATAAATCTTTCTGTGCTAACTGAGGCTCAGATGAGATTATAACACCTCAAGGTTTTCCTGGAAGTAGAGTTCATCTATAATCAGCAGTGATCTTTCTTCCTGACAGTTGCCCGACAAACTTTACAGACTCTTTGCTTTGACAAATATCTGACTGTCCGTTTATGGCACCGGCTCCTCATCCGCCATGCTGCTAGCTCATGGTAAATTGTTTTTCAAATACGTCAAACATGAAAGAGACCCTGTGATATAATTTGGCCGTTAGCACAGCCATCGTTCGGTTTGTGAACGTAGCGTGGATCCATTACTGGACATCAAAGTTTTACATGAGCAGGAGGACATAAAAGGTCACGATCTCTTCGCTTGAAGAGAGATTGTGGACTTTTTCAAGTTAGATCACGATATAAAATTGCGTGTACCCTGAAGAAATTGTAATGACACGAATGTGAGCATGATCTCTTATGTCTGAATAGCAGCTGTTTTGTAAACCACCCTCTTGAGGCCATTTTCTCTCTCTCTCACACACACACACACACACACACACACAGATTTCGGCCCAGCAATCATCTTGCTCTTCACGTGATTTGTGTGTGTCAATGTGTGTAATCCCATGCTTTTTTTTTCACTTATTTTCGGGAGTGTAAATGATCCCAAAAGTTAAAGGTGCAATCCCATTTTCTATGCCACGCTTTTACAGGTTAAGTTGCAGTTAGCTTAGCACAAGGGTTTACGTTCAGGTTTGTGAGGAGTAGAAATTAGAGAGTAAAGCATTAGGGAATGAATTTATGTCAGTCAAATAATAAGAAAAGTGTGTGTTTTTAAGGTGTAGGATGAAAATGAGCATCAGTGTAAATTAGCATCAGGCAGGCTGCCTAGCTAGAAGCATGGACTCATCTTATCAAGTTAAATGTACTCAATCCAAGCAGCTTTTCACTGACAATGAAAAGGATTTGCCGAACCCTGAAGTGTGATAAGACAGAGGTGCGATAAGAGAGCACCATCAGTTATTTTAGTGTTGTAATTTGGATGTAACGTATGTCCATTTTTATGTAATTAATCAGTCCAGTATTCCCTGGCTTGTGCTGTCTCAATCTGACAATGTGTTTTTTAAGGATTCTGGTCCTCTCACCGTGAGATTCTTGAGTTACTGGGGCCCTGTAGTTGATAAACCACTGACTCCTGTTCCCTCACTGCAGGACGAGTCTGTGCTGCTGCATGAGAGACTGACTGTGTGTTTCTAAGGACACATTACTGCTCTGTCCACCGCTGCACAGTCATCCACTGAACTCCTATACCCTCATATATAAGGCCACCGTCTGTGTGTGTGTGTGTGTGTTTAGTATGTGCATGCATCTGTGAACTGGATTCCTCAGTCATGTGACAGGCAGTTCCCATCAGTGTTTTTCACATGGCGGTGATCAGCTGATTGCCCCTGGCCACGAGTCATTACGGGCTGAAACAGCTCTATAGAAAAGCATGTGTGCATAGTGGTGTGTGTGTGTGTGTGTTGTGTTTGTGTGTTTGTGTATGAGTGCATTGGTGCGGAGGTCTATGTATGTGAGACCCTTTATTAGTTTAGACTGCACATTAGCCACCGATTGCATTCTCCAACCACCATTTATGGGTTACTGTTGGTGCAGCATCTCAGAGCCTTTTCCCATTAACATTTAAACAAATCACTCTATGGACAACATGTGTGTGTGTTGTCTGGTTTTATTAGTGGTTTTGATTGTTAGACCTAATGCCCAGACAGACTATAAAAACACAGAACCAAACAGGTCATAGGGGTTTAATTGTATTACCAGCCATGCAGTAGAAACCTGTCCTGCTATCTCTCTTTTGAACGAGGGATAAACCGATGTGGGCCAAACTTGGGTCAAATAGGCTCCAAATAATTCCTAATGTTTAATCTAGCTTGCATGGAGAACCAGATGAGCGGGGCGTACTGCACTGTGAGAATTCAGAAGTCTCTGCATCACAGAAAATACTGAATAAGTGATTTATACAACAAATCTGGACGAAGTAGAAATTGAGTTGTTTTTTGGCTCAGCAGCAATTTGGATGTGTGTTTTGTTTACATAGTAAAGCTGCTCAGTAAGTACAGTAAATGAATAAAACAGTATTAGTGAACTAAAATCTGTCAAGAAATTGTGAAATGTTGGAATTTTGAGATGGAAATTGTTAAACCTGGCTGTCGAGATGATTTGTTCTCCTTAATTTTTCAGGTGTGTCTTTTATTTTGATGTCAGCCCTCGCACTTTTGATACTGACAATGCTGTTTTTATAGCTAACCTTCTTCTTCATTTCCCCGTCTCCCTGTCTCTTAGTTTGCTCGGGTGTGGATCCCCGATGCAGAGGAGGTGTGGAAGTCTGCTGAGCTGACCAAGGACTACAAAAATGGCGACGGTTCCTTGCAGCTCACGCTGGAGGATGGAACGGTGAGAGGGAGGGACTGGGAAGAGTGGGACGGGCGAGAAAGAAACTGCCCTGTCCTCACACACACTCACATATAATTCGTCCCTCACTCGGCCTCTGTCTTTCTCTGTTTCTCTTCTTTTATCTCTCTCTCTCTCTCTCTCTCTCTCTCTCTCTCATAGTCTAAAGCACCACAGGCTGAATCTCATTATTGGCTATCGGCTTTAATGTGAGCACTCTCCACAAATGAGACCTTCCCACAAAGATGCCCCAAGGAGCTGTAAACAGCAGTGAATTTAATTTCTCAGCCTAGAATACAAACAGCAGCCGGCTTGCTGCTCTCAGTTTGAGGCCTAGCAGTCTTCAGTCTTCTCATTTATACCAGCACACAGGAAAGAGATTTTTCCATATTGCTTCTGATGACTCCGTATTCATGTCATCATTCATTTTGAAGCGTATGTGGCCTGGACATCTCTTCTTGTAAGATGTAGGAAGTAATTTTCAGTATTGTAGCAGAGATGGAATTATTTCAGATTTCTGTTTCTGTACCTTCTCCATCAACCTGCCTCAGCCGTCTCAAACCAAGAGCTGATAAATCAAGTCCCCTGTTAAACATACACAACTGATCTTCAGCCTTCAATTCCAATAGCACTTTTTAACGACAAAAGTTCAACTTGGTTTGACTCGAAGCAGGGGAAAGAGTAAGTGACTCTTGAAGCGGGACATGTAACAGGCATGTGATGTAAGATGTGAGGACGGGGGAATGAGCATGAAACTGAAGCCATGCCAGCTGAAGCGACACCACAAAGACGGGGGAACGAAACCATAAATATGATTAAAATCAATGCAGCTTCAAATGATCCCTGCTTTGGATCCACAGCCCGAGCAGAGTCAGTAGTCTGTCTCATGATATTTGTTAGGACATGATGATTAGAAATACCCTTTGATGAATGCTGTTACTGGGTGGGAACATCTTGCTATATAAAGTTGAGAAGCCGGAGGCTGAAGGCAGACTCTTCACAATGCCCAGTCCGCTGTCGGTCATCCTGAACCACTCGGACCATGGAAACGTTTTTTCACTTTGGCTTCTATTTACAATCACACAGCTTTCACCATGTATCGCACGAATGTTTTGGTGAGTATGAAACCATTATTTCTATTGAATACTTTGATATTGCGTGGGTGGATAATGAAGTGTACTCTCTATTGTTTTCATGGTAATACTGGCCACACACACACACACACACACGACCAGACAGCAGACTGTAGAAACAGGGATTAATTCACGCAATACAATTAGTCTTTTCAAAAAAAATCTGTCGTATTATTGGAAATAGTCACATGGCAGATGAATCAGTACAGCGGGCTACGTAGGCTCACCATCTGACACAACACTGGTATTATCACCAGCCTCATAAAACCCAGACCAGATCCAATCAGTTAAATTCTGTTCAGTAGTGTGTTTATTCAAATGTCTGTCAGAGAACAGAACAATATTGCGAAATCGGTTCACAATATTGCAGCATATGAGGATCACATCAACATAGAGTCCCTCTTCTTTGTGGTGCTGGCTTCTCATCACTGGGACTACCTCAGTTTCATGGTCCACAGCGCCGGCTCAGGGCTGTTTCGGGGGTCCTGCCCTAAAAGCTTTTACCGATGACATTTCCCTCTGAGCCGTGATGCTTCCTGTCCAGTCCGCAGTAGGGAACAGTTGTTTTTCTGGCATGGGCAGAGGCACAAATTAGCAAGTGCAGCCAGCGCCGTACAGTCAAATTTCCCCCTCGGATAAAATCACTGCCAGTCCTGTGAACCAAGAAATTTAAGTAGTCATGTGGTTAACAAGTTAATGTGAGTGAAAACACAAAATATGATTCATGGGGCTGGATTCAGGCTTGGCTAATTTAGCAGTTGGAGCAATTGAAGGCCAGTCGGGGTTCAGAAGTGTGAAAAGACCTGAGGTGGAGACTCCAGAGGTCAGAAGTGTTTAACACTGGTTCACAAGGTTTACATCTCTCTTAGTTTTGTCCAGCAGTGGGGTTTGATTTCAGCTTCTTTTAGTAGTTTGAATAATTTATGTGGCATCTTTCATCATAATATAGTCTTAATCATATTGTGTTGATGGTTGGAGGATACACATTTTTTAATGAGCATAAATTTGTCGCCGCGAACTCCTAATCTGACATAAACGACGCCACCCAGCTGGTTTGCAGTTCAGTGTCATTTCCTCACCGTGTTGCCCTGTTGTCCTTGTCATCCTCAGAGTGTTGAACACACGTTGGACCCCAAGACAAAGAACTTGCCTTACCTGCGAAACCCCGACATCCTGGTGGGCGAGAATGACCTCACAGCGCTCAGCTACCTCCACGAACCGGCCGTGCTGCACAACCTCAAAGTTCGCTTCATTGACTCCAAGCTCATCTACACTTACTGCGGTGGGAAACCACAAGAAAATATGTAGAATATAGATCATGCTTTACAATATATACTGCCCAGCCCTGCTTTTCAAAAAGCAATTGAAGCATAAGGGACAATATTTGGTAAAATACATGAAATTGGAGACAAAAAGGCATTCGTCACCCATAGCACATCTTTCATAATGATACATGAATAGCATTGAGGGATTTGTGCCAGGTGTACAGCATCGGTAGAGAACATCTCCTTGAATATCTCCAACTAAAATATGCCATTAAATCCAAAAATCAATACAGTCAGCACCCGACTTTGAGGCTGTCAACATCACAGCTCATAAAAAGCTCCTCTCTAAAATTTACACTGTCCTTAGCAATGTACACTTGGCATTCTCTCCTCCAGTCTCCAAATGGGAGAGAGACTTAATGTTCTCCCCCTGTGC
>OMLF01048134.1:30328-43650 GCA_900302615.1 Holocentrus rufus | reverse complement strand
AGCTAAACAGGAATATGTGGGTAAATGTGGGAAAATGAATACATAAATAGATAATATACTAATGTACTACTGCTGCTTGCTCACTACTACTATTACTACAACTGTGATTCCTACTTCTACTCTTATTGTTTATACTACTACTGTTACATCTACTGCACTACCACCACCACTATTACTACTCCTACTACAACCTCTATTACCTGTATTATTACTACTATTATTACTACTACTACTACAATTACTATTACTATGCCAACTAGTACTCCTACCCCTACTACTACCACTCACACTCCTACTACCACTATCACCACCACCACTACAACAAAAACTACTACTTTTACAGCTTATATTACTATAAGTACAACTGCAACTATTACAACTACTACTACCAGTAGTAGTATATTGATGCTGCTACTGCTATTACTACTACCAGTGCTATTACTAACATGGCTACTACTATTACTGCTGCTACTACTACTACTACAATAATAACTGCCTCTACTGCCTTTACTTCTTGTACTCTAATTCTATTGCTGCTGCTACTACTACTTCCACCGCTATTACCCCTTGTATTATTAGTACTATAACTCTACTATTACTGCTGCTACTACTGCCTCCACTACTGCAGAGGCATTTCTACAATGATTGCTGCCACTACTGCTAATATTAATAATAGTAGGCATACAATTTTGTACTACTGCTACTACTACTACCACTACCACCACTACAACTACTACTTCTACTACTAAGAATAAGAATAATAACAGTAATGCCAATAATGAAATTAATATAATTAGCAGTACATTAACTTAGTCCAGTAAAAGTAGTAGCTTACTACTAATTTAATAGAAAAATAAAAACAATACCGTCAATTATACCATAATGTCACTGCGTTCATCAGCTGCACTGAAAGACTCTAGAGGAATAATTTATGAATAATATGGTAATTTTATTTCCTCTGATGTGATCTAACCTGACTGCAGCCTCAGACACAAGAAGCCCCCCTGAACTGCTGTAACCTAATCGATTGCCGAGCGGCGAGGCGGCAGGCTGGGTCCACACACTCTGATCCGTTTCTCTGTGTCAACTTCCCAGAATAGCAACTCGGGCGGCTTGTCTGCTGCTGTGCTCTTTGGAGGCGATGGAAGAGGAAGTCAATGGTGGATTTAACAACTGTTGCTTTTGCTGTTGTTGCTGCTGCTGCTGCTGCGGAGCCAAACTACTGTACAGAGCCCGCGTTGCATGGCGCATGTCGAGCTAGAATGAAGTCTATTCCAAACCAGGACATTCAGTCTGGAGCAATGTGCAACTTCGTGGGATTATATAAACTCCTGCGTGTTTAAGGTAAATAAGAGAGAGAGAGATAGAGATGCAACGTGCATGACTCGGCCGCCTGTATTGAGTAACCATTCCGCCGCTGCTCTAATACAGCCATTCATTATCATCCGACTGTAAATAGCCTACAGACAATGTAAGGCTGCTGGAGGCGCATGTCTGCAGCAGCGGGAGACAAGGAGCGTCTGTCTGATAAATGGTAAAGCCAGACGTGCTGTGCTGTAGACTGCGGCGATCGGATAACCTGTTGAATAGCATTTGTCATTCAGCTCCTTGTCAGACAGGCAGCACAGCCGGCCAAAAAAAAACAAAACAACAACAACAAAAACATCAACTTAGACTGAATGCCCAAATAATTACAAACTCGCCTCACGGTTGAGCAGCTGATGGTTATTTCTAAGGATGTTGCTGCTTTAAAAGGCGCCTTACACTCAGTTAACCCTCTTTTATAATTTTGCCAAATAGAGCTCACCGGTAATTTGGGGGCTGACAAATCCTCATGACCTAAATTCATAGTGCACATTATAGGAAGTGGTATCAAAGTGAAATAAGTTAAATGAAAACAAGGGGGTGGGGAGTAAATACATGACTTTTTCAATAATATTTGGTACTCGAGCTTGCTTATTTAAAGTGTTGTGATGCCTCTTTATCACCGTCTGGAAATCATAGGATAGCTTTATCTAGGCCTACCACCACTGGTTATTTCTAGTGCACACACAGCAGGTAAAACCCTTCAGCCCCTACTTATGTTACGACTTACATCTACACTCGGTAGTTTTTCAGCATTGCCCAACCACGGTTTTCCAATCCCTTGGCAGTTGAAAATAACTTGGCTGCTCCCTGCCTCTTTGGCTAATTCCTTAGGAACCGGTGGATCCAGTTTGATCCATCCCTCTCTCTCTCTCTTTCTTTCCTCCAACTTGTTGAGTCTTTTCTCTTTGGTCTGCTACTGTACGTGTGTGGCGAAAGACTCAGCAAACAGCTGCCTAACTTTATTTCTTAAAAAAATGCCACATGCTTGAGCTTGGTAGGAAAGTGTCGGTGTCGCGCCTGAGGTGGAAACGTTGACGGACGCGCACAGAGGAGGCAACGACGCACGAGCAGTCACCTGCAGGATAGATGCGCTCCACTTAAACTTTTTTTTTGTTCCTCCTATTTTTCTGAGTCTGGTCAGGGTATCGATCAGCGAGGATCTTCCTCCCGTTTGGCTTTTACTGAGGCAGGACTGACCTGAGACATAATATCATTATATTTCATTCATTGATGAGATCACTGGGCCTAATAGGTTATTTTGACAATTTGCATTTTTAAAGGGAGGTGGAGACAAGTCACCCCCCTCCTTGACTGAGATCACCAACTAAAGCAGTTGCACAGGGGAGACACCTCAAGGTAAATGTATAAGTCAACTTGTTTTCCTTTTCTTGCATGTCTGCTTTCTTTTTTACTGGTTTTGCTTTCACACTGAAATCATTTTCTCATTTTGGTACATTACAAATTCTAGGATTAGCCTGCAGGTTCATACAGCACTCAAAACAAATGGTTTCAAGCTTGTTACTGTAAAGTGGCCAGCATTTCCCACCATGAAGCGACAGGCTGCTCATTTAAGAAGCTAGAGCAGCTTTTAAAACTGTAACCTGCTCCCAGACGGATCAGTGTTTTCTTTGCTAGACAATGCATTATAATTACAAAACAGTTGAATCCAAATGTGTCTCAGTTCTTTTGGGCCTGTAAATATTTCACCGTCATAAGAAAAAAGTTTATTCAAGGAGTCTTTTCTTCAAACTAAACTCATGTTCTTCAAGAAACCCAGTAGTTATATTGTTGCATATACAAATTGCATTTGTGTGATCTCTGTATTTAACTCAGTATGACAGCTATGATAATTGTTGGTAACAAAATGCTGCTGTAAATCAGATGAATTGATACTGGTTCAGAAATATGTCTCCTCATTGGACTAAATCGGCTACACAAGCAAGTGGGTTGGTAGATAACGACACATGGACCCACACTCTTTAACCATTTTAAAATTAGTTTTCAGTTTCCTCAGAGCATTTCGAAAGACTTCCCTCGGACCATTGTAAAGCTACTCCCAAGAACCAACACAGAAACAGGGTTCTTTATGGAGCCCTGTTGTTCTTACAGGCATCTTTTAGATCTTTTAGGCACCCCAACTTTGTTTGAAGCACCCAGAACAACTGCTAATTCAAGCAGGGATGTTATCAGCATGCTTATCAGGTTTATCATGAAAGTCAAGAGCAGAGTATGCATAAAAAGAGAAGGTGTCTGACTTTTATCGTTGCAGACAGTTGAATGTCTTTATCTTAGATTTTATTTCAAAATGAGACAGCCACATGGGCACGTGCGCTTTAACAGGTGATACTGTACCACTGATACTGCAGCTTAGTCTGTACAGTCATACATCAGCTCCTGCTTTCTCTTTGCCTAGATTAAGAGTCTTATTAAGTTCAATTAGCTCATTGTCTGACTGGGCATCTTTAAAATTTAAGTTGTAATTAGGCTGCGTGATAAAGATTGATTTTGTATGAAACGTCTAAATGGAACTCAGCGTGACTTAATAATTTATTTTTCCCCTCTTTTTCATTGTTTAAACATTAAAGCCATTAGACTGTCGTCGTTGTTAGTAGATGTCTCTTTTGTGATATTTCTACTTTTTTCGTAATTAAAGCACCCATAAAAAATGTTTCCAGAAAGTTAAGATTTTAGTAAGATGAAACTTTCTGAAGCAATGATAATGTTGCAAATTGGAGGAATTTTAATCTTACGGTTGTTGTCATGTATGTAGCGCCAAACATGCGTTATATATATATATATAGTATGTATATATGTGGATAAATATTACATTTTTACAAATAGAAATAATATATACATATGACACATGTGTACAGTATACAGTTTATTTACTACGATAGAAAAAAACAGCACTTTAACATTTTTTAAATTAAAATAGTTTGGTCTGATGTAAGTAAACTTTACCAATGATGGAAGTAAGTACTATCCAAGCAATGGACCATTTAATTTTCACTTACTAGTATTGTTTTCAGAGGACCTGAAACTGCAGCATGGCTGTTCATAAGTTTAAAATAGCTCAGAGGGTCGCTGGCTAAATATACTTGCTACAGTACTTCTCTAATAAGCAAAATGTGCAGCGTAGTAACTATTCTAAAGCCCCTCTGTACACTGGGAGACTTTGCATCTGAAGCTGTTTTGAGCGTGTGAACAAGTGTAGCCAGTTTGTGACTCAGTTCACAAATTAACAAAGTTTGTGTGAGTATTTGACAGTGGATGGTCTTGGTTGCTCAAAAACATTGCATGCTTTATAATTGGACGGCTATGGCTGCACAGCTTCTGAAATACACACCTCCTGTTCCAGTAATTTCAGAATTACATTTGACTTGAGGTGCAAATGTGAAACAAATGTGCAAAAGGTGTAAAAGTGGCAGTAATTTTTCTGTTTGATCCTCCCAGCTCTCCCAAAGCAATGGACACGGAGACCCGCGATGGCTACTGTGCAAGTAAGTCCTCTCCTGTGTCTTACATTCAAATGCACACTTCTTGACCCATACTTGACAGAATGAATGGGTGGATTAGAATGCAACTGAGGCTTACAAAGATTGTGCATAACCCAAGGATAGATGTGTTTTTGTGCATGCATTTGCATGTGTGTATGTGCAGATGTGCATGTGTGTTTTAGGCTGGATTATTCATTGTCTCCGCTATTATTGGTAGTCACTATACTTGCAGGAGGTGCTGCTATCTGTATAATAAGCATTGCAATCACATTATGCAACAGACAATTTCTGATTGCTTCATTTTTGGTGTGCAGGTGATGTTGATGATTTTTTGTATTCTTTATGTGCGTGTGTGTGTGTGTGCCTGTGTGTGTGAGCATGCTTGTGTGTGAGGAGTGGATGAACCAATGCAAGTACAGGACAAGGAACATCGTCTTTTTAAATATACCACTGAACGTTTTGACACTTGCATTGCCTTCACCATTTTGGTGCAATGGTGATCCAAAAGATGCATTTATTTGCAATCAGAAGGCTACAAACAAGGGATTTTCCCCCCAGTGCAGCCTTTTTCCTGTTCACCCCTTAAAGGTTGAGAAAACGGTGCATTAGCTACATCCTGTTGAACGCAGCAGATACGGGATATGCGCGTTGTGGTGCTCCATTGCCCTTTGTTGGTTTCCTTTGGGCAGGTCTCTCGAAGATCTTCCTCTGCCCTCCCGTGTCTTGCCTATGTAAGCATATCTGAGAGCAGGTAGCTTGTTGTTGATGACATCAGTGGGGACTTTTAGGTCTCCATTGGGGGTTTGTGCCTGTAGGAACACTTGGCAGGCGGGGGTAAGGGCGGTGGTGGAAGATGGAGGAAACGGAGGCTCCTCCTCTCCCGGTCCGTCTGTGGGCCGCTTCTCGAGATGAGAACACTGGAACAAGTATTAGGTTTGTTCCGTTAGCATGATGTTTCGGAAAACACAAATCACCGTGGACTGCGACGGCTCTGACCCTTGCACAGTTGCAGCCGAAGCAAAAATCCCGCTTTTTTCACATGCATAACGCACCAATACTGCACTGATGCTTAAGCCCAGAGCAAAATTATGTGTATTTGCCCGATTTTGTTCATTTATAAGCCAACGGAAGGCGGAAACGTTGCCCTGACAACCACAAAAGCTTGTCTTGCACTGCTTATTTTGCTCCTCTTGTACTGCAACGTTATTAAACGAAGGTCCTCCACGGCTGCTGCATCACTAATGCAGGGTAGACAAAGGATGGAGGACTTCTTCAGAGGCCAATTTACTATAGATCCCATAATTTGCTATAGATTTCAGTGTTTTCATAGCTCATACACAGAGCCAAAAGTAGTGGGTATTCATCTATGTGGATTAATGAATAAATGACAGCACTTTTGCAAGGGCGTGCACAGCAGCACAGACCACTGAAGAAGCTGCTCTGCTTTCGAAATCCCTGCAGAGAGTTGGACTCGAGCCAGAAGAACCTTCTTTTCCTTTGATATTGCAGGTGTGTGTGTGTGTGTAGAGGAGGGGTCACCACGAAAAATTTGTTATCTGCAGAGATGGTCTGTACCAGGTGCTTGGTGGTACTTCCCTACACTCCTGGTCGCCGCCTAACACACACATGCACATGCACACACACATGCACACACACTCAAGCTGCTGAACAATTTTGGAATGAGGTGGAAATGTAGGAAGGAGCATAATATAATGTCTCTATGCTTTACACCTGTTTTAAGGCAGCAAATCCTTTATCAGATTGATCAAAGTGAGAGAAAATTCTCTTTTGTTTGTCTGCTGTCTGTCTCTTTCTTCACTGCTGTGTGTGTGTGTGTGTGTGTGTGTGCGTTTGCATGTTCAGGGAGGTTGAGGGTTTGACTGGAAAAACCAGATCCCACACTGTGTGTATCCAACAAGCCAGAACTGAGGGCTTTGTCACTCAGGGAACGAGTGGAGGAACAAATGGCTCAGTTCCTTGCACAGCTCTTCTTCTGCATTCACCTTGAACCTGTTTCTGCGCATCTCGCTCGTTTCTGCAATCACAAATACACACCTGGAGCTTCACCTTTGTATAATTTGTTTTCGTTGTTTTTGTCGTCGTCACACCATATTCTTCCTCACCCCCAAGTGGCCTGAAAGGATGACGCTTTTGGAGACGCATTTGACATTAGTGATGAACTCAGCAATTTTTTCACCTACAAGTTTTCTTCCATTTTTGTTATGTGCGTACACATTTGTTCCTTTCCATTTGCTTTTACGTTGAATTATCCCGATTTGATGTATTACTCAAAATATCTGCCCCCAGTCCAGCCTCCACCGTTTGCTGTCCTGATCTTACTGTTCTTACAGGATTGACTCAGCAGATGCGGGGCACAAACGCCGAGCAAAGCTTCGATTCTGACTGTGTGTGTGTGTGTGTGTGTGTGCATCTGTCTGTCTGTCTGTGCACATTTGTAATCTTTTTCTTCAAGTATAAACTTCATTGGCCATTTTTTATTCTTAATTTATTTTGCAGTCATCAGAAATCAGACGTAAAAGCTTTTGCACAATTAAAACCTTAAAAGCTAAATATAATAGGATTGACAGTTGAATGTGTGAGGAGATTCAGACTGTCTACTTGCTGTATGAGTGCATTTGACCATTTGCCATCATCAGACAACACAGATGAGTCTGCTTCCTTTCATTATTTTATTTGTTTTGTTTTCATTGCCAATGATAATCAAAGGAGTGGGATGCATCTGAACCCTTGGACATTGAGAGTCTATCCACAAAGTCTTTCTTCATAAATTCAAAAGACATCAGACAGCGTTATTTAAAAAAAAAAAATGTGGGCACTTTCGATCACTTTGACATTGTTTTTAAGTCTCCAATGGTTTCTTTTTCTATTGTCTGTAGTGACATCTTTCTATTCACCTTGAGCCTTTAATCCTCTTAAACAATCAGACTCACACTCGCAGTATTCAAGGCCAGTTTGCTGGGTCGTTGTGTTCTTGCTGACCGTATCCCAGTGATGGAAGGTGGTACAGTCTCAGTATCTCAGCCCAGACAACTTAAAACCGCTGGTTTATTGGAGAGCGGGCCCTGTCACCGTGCTGCTAGGCAGCTGTCAGCGTCTGCTACAGTAATGGAAAATCCTTCATGACAAATCTGGGCCACTCCTGTCTCCAGGACAGCGCTGCCAAGGGATCGCCGGCGTTGGTCACCTGAGATTTCCTCCAACCCCGACGCGTGCAACCCGAGCCGAGGCCCAGGGATTGTGTCATGGACCACGTCTCCCAGCATGCCTCACTCAGTGGACGGCATGAGCGACAATGGAACAATGCCACCAAAAGGGGCTGTCACGCTAAGTGGAGCTCTCAGAGCAGCGGGGGATATGGCACAGATTCCCTTTTCATCTGTGAGGAATTGCGACGGGCGGATTCAGCAGCGACAAATTGTGACAAGGCTTCGCTTAAAGACGTCTCAGATCACACGTGTAGCGCAGCCCTTTGATTCCAATCCCCCCTCCCCCAGCTGCAGGCATTACTACCTCCATTCACGACACATTAGGCATTCTGGTGTCATCATCTCGCACTCTCGCTCTCCGGCTCCTCTCAGCTGTCGATGCGCTGGAGGAAAATCTTTTGGCGGCTGAACGGTGGCATGAGCTCGCCGTGGTTCCTCAGGGATTTGACACCTGGGTCAGCGGGGGTGTTCGCCTGTTGCCACTGTATTGTTCCAGTGACCCCGATGGGGCCTGGGTGTAACGGGATAAGGGATTGGTTAGCTCTCCCTCCGAGTGGACACAGGGCTATCCATGGCCTCGGCTCTGTACAGACTGCTGAGAGGACGGAATCCGATCCTCATCCGCTGGACATCAGTTTCCCATAGGTGTACGAAGGCAATTTAGCCGGCAGCTCTGAGCACTCTATATACTGTGACCTCCATACTGACCATTCAGCCTGAGATCTTTTCTGCTTTTTTATGTGAGAAAGAAAGACCTTGCACAAAGATATATATCATGTGGCTGGACATTTGTTGCACTTTCTCTTGCTAAGAAATGGTCATAAAGATGGGAGCAGTGAGCAAGGAGATTTCTGTGCAGCATAAAATGGCCAGTATTTCTTTCTTTCTTCACAAATTCAAAAGATGCCATATCAACAGCATTACTCAACCTCCCCCCAAAAAAACAAAAAACAGGACACTTTAAATCACTTAATAAATCTAAGAGGGTTCCTTTATCAGGATATATATATCATTATATCATGTGGTTTGACATTTGTTTTACTTCTGTGCACTTTCACTTGTTCAGAGATGGTGGTTGAATAGGTGGGGTTTGTGATAAGTGTGATTACTGTTCAACTTAACACAGGAAAAGGGCGATGTTCTTCCAGCGCACGTAAGGTTTAAAAGCTATCGATGTTCATAAATCTTTATTTGATTTTTATTCATGGACTTCTGCTATTGGCTCGTCTTCTTGCTCCTCAAAACAAACGCACACAGAACAATGCTCGTGGGTCAGGGCAGAAGCAGCAACGGCCTATTTACGACAGGAAGCAAAGGGAAATGTGAAACATTAGCAGTAACAAGTGACGTGACATAAAGCGATCCATCATCTCAACCATGCTTTCATTTTTTATAGTAATTGTACTAATATATCATAATTATTTTGAAACGGACATTTAAAGGAAAATTCCACCCTTAATCAACACTTTAAAAACAGCGATTAGTGACTTACATCGCATGTCTGGTGCCGTTTTGTCATTTTTGGGTGTAATTTTGTTTTTCAGACATGATGCACATAGAGAGAGAGAATTTGTTTAACATCAAAGAAGCCCTCGCTGCTTTATTTTTAGGGCTTGACATTCACACTAGACAGCCAACTTATTTTTGTTTTAGATCGCTGAATTTTTTCCACCCATTAAACGCCATTGTTTCTGAGAATATCTCTCAGTGATGTCACTCGATTCACTAGAATAACAAAAATACAATAAGCAAAGCAAGACAGCAGCAGGAACATGATATAAATCACCAATGCCTGTTTTTAAACAGTCTCAATGATTTAAGCTTGATTTCCCCTTTAAAGCCACACATATTACTTTAAGCCAAATCAGGTTTCCGTATTTCCCATGGGTTTTATTTGTATATATCTCAATGCCTCAATATCAGTGGGTATATTTGTGTGTATGTATGAGTGTATGTGTGTGTATCTACATTTATGTTTACTCCCCAGTGTCTTCTCAATACTCCCAATCAAATAAAAACCTTGCATCTCCAAAATGTCAACTTTCCAGAAAGCCAAGCTTGACAATTATGCATTTCTGAGTTCATCCCACTGAGGGAGGGCGTGAAGTCTTTTCACTCAAAATCTTCTCAAACATGAAAATCACCCAAATTGGACTCAATACGTTTTTATTTCTATGTATTTATTCATTCAGTTAATTATTTATTGTCCCCTACATTGACAGCGGTGATGTTGGTGCTTTGCTCTACAGTGCAGTGAAGATTGCTGTGTTGCTGTTTGTCTCCTAGGTAACGGCCAATGCTCTCCCAGGAAGGAGAACTCGAGAATGCTGGCAGACGTGTCGACACCCAATGGACAGACAGCACCTCAGGGTCCTAATTCCCCCAGTGGTGAGTCCTTAATCAATAAAAACACAGCTGTGTGGAGCTGCGAGCACAAACACAATTGCAAAGATGATCAGTACACTAGAGTTAGATTGTTATATCGGGCTGATTTTGGCATTTTATCATAAATCAGATGGTCTCCGGTCAGTGTTGTCCGCATAAATATGCCTTGTTGTTATTATTATTTTTAAATCAGATGTCTGAAATCATTCCAGCGTAGTGTGGGAGGACTGCAGTCGATTGCCTCAGGGCTGTCAGTCTGTAAAAGATGAGATGCTTTTCTATTTTCTTTGCACATTTTACTCTGCAGAATTGTTTTATGTAAATTAATTCTTCACTTCAGTTCAGTGGGTTATGTCTGCCTTAAGCAGCTGCTAACTCACCTAAAATAATTTCATTAGCTACCAGTGGAGACCTTTGGTGTCCCATGATGGTTTCATACTGTTTCAGAGGCTTTTCCACCCTGATGAGGATAAAACTTTGGGAGAAATATACTGAATACTTGTCATTTTTGGAAGATGTTAGGAATATAAAGGGTCACATTTATAGATATGGAATATCAGCAGCTTCAACAAAAAAATATCGGCATTGGTACCAGCTCTCAAAAATCTCTCACCATTGCATAAGGTGCTGTCTGCTATAAGCATCTTAAAATGAGATCATTAGTGTGGGCTTCAGTGCAGAGTTTTAGTGTCCCAGGATGGTCTAAATGCTGTTTGAAGGCCTGTAACGAAAGCATTTCTTTTTTTGGATGTTATTAGGAATGAAGAGGGTAACCTTTAAAGTAGAACTGAATATTGACAGCTTCAACAACAACAAAAAAAAGGCTACTGGCCTTCAAAAACCCATCATCTGAGCAATAAAACACATGCACAGCTGTTTTATTGCGATAGTGTTGCGGATAAAATGTTCCCACAAAGAGTGTGCAGCTCGTACAGTGAGAGCCTCTGTACAAACATGTAAGCATGTTTCAGAGCAGAGTCTCGTCCCTTGTCAGAGGTGTCGCTTGCTTCCTTTTCCCTCTGTCGAGCTGATACGCCTCGGATTAGCTTTAGCCATGTCACCGTGAGGCGGCAAAGTGAGAAAAGGGGAAACTATGTGTGAAAAGGGAGCCGAGTGAGAAAAGGGAAGCTAGTGTCCCACAAGTTCACAGATACAGGGAGGTGGGTTAGGCTTCGGTCCCGCGCGGAGATATTTCTCACCGATAAGGGCTGTTGTCATCCTGGAGGTTGCCCAACACGATTTGCTTTCTGAGGTTTGGTTACAAAAGATGGGCTGCATCTTCTGATGAAAACAAGCGCTGGGTGGTGTCAGATTTCAGCAGCAAATTCTTGAACTTGCAAGCTTAGGGACAAACTGTACATCAATAGTCGTGGTATTGTGCGCTCTGCATGGTATAAATATAGAGAGTAGAATTACATCCTTTGGCTCAGGTAGCAGTTTGACGTTAAAATAGCTGCTGAGTTGAATGTCTTCTTTATTATCATGTGTTGCTTGTAGGCCAACATTATGACCTTTAACCTTGAACTCATGGGAAACTCGGATGTCTGCTGCACTTTTTTAATAGAAATCATGGGGAAAAATATGCCACATCTCCCTTCCTGCTTGCAGCGTTGCTGTAGTTCAGACTGGTCTGACCGCTCCATGCATACAGCTCCTGGAGCAGACAGATATAAAAATGTAAAGAGCTGAATAGCGAGGATGCTCAGGTCGGCGCCGTGTTGCCAGGATACGGCTTTGGAAGACTAGGCTGGATCGTTACGTGGTTATTGGGAGAAGAGCTCCTTCAGTAACAAACGGCGGCTCAGGGAACAAAGCAGCTGAAGGATGTTGGTCTTCACAGAGGGAAACGGCCTCTGCTTTGTCTTAACAGGAGTAGTGTGAGTCTTTCAGTGACAATCTGAGTGTCAAGTCAAGGGAAGCTCGAAGCCTGAGGGGACAAGGGATGGATGCAGGCAAATGGGAGGCTCTGGTTGAAACAAACCGCATGCACATTCACCCTGTGATTATGCTGCTCTCTCTCGCAAATCTCAAAACAGGATTGTCAGGATGTGAGACTCACCTGGACAGTGTCCAGATCAGGTTCCTCTCCACACTTTGTCCAGGAATGCACACAACCTCAGTGTGTGGAGATTTCAGCTGCAGGGAAACTCCTATAGAAATGTGTGGGGCTGCAATTGTGATTGATTAAAGGAGCATTTCACCAAAAACACATAGGTTATTTTCTCACATACTCCTAGTAGTCTAGTCTACCTGTCCAGATAGTTTCTGTGTGATTTGATGAGGTTTCCCTGTCAATACAACAGGGCTGGATGGGTATTCCCCCCAACAAATTTTAAGCAGATAGACACAAGTTGCTGGTGTTTTTTGGCAAGCAATAGTTACTGTTGCTCTTTGTGGAGTTTTTCACATGTAAATTTTTGATGGTTTGAGCTCCACAAAACAAAATAATACCCATCCAGCCCGACTGTATTGGAATGAAGGGAGACAGACTAGAAACCTTGCCAAACCACACAGAAACTGTCTGGGTGGATAGATTGCACTGGAGGGTAAAAGGGAAAATATCTTTTTTTTTTTTTGCATTAAGGGTGAACTGTTCCTTTAACAATCAAAGCAGAACTAGGCTGGACGAGTGTTCAGCTAACTGTGGGTGGGTGTGTGTCCACTGGGTGTGCATTCTTGTGGTCTGTATTTATATTTATGTAAAAGGGAGCATGCACTCTTAATGCCTGGTGACTGATAACTGGAGACTGCAGGTGGCGAATTCTTTCCCGCCTCTTAACACCCACACACACCCCTACACACACACACACACACACACACACACACACACACACACACTCTCTCC
>OMLF01048134.1:0-13489 GCA_900302615.1 Holocentrus rufus | reverse complement strand
ACACACACACACACACACACACACACACACACACACACACACACACGCACATACAATCAAAGCTCGGTGAAGGCGGTAGAAACCTGAGCAGTGCAAAGTCTCAACAGACCCCAAACTGTATCTTTTAATCTTCAGAAACCAATCCCTCTGTTTACCTGCTTGTCAGTTTATTGTTTGTTCCCGTCTCTCTACACCGCATCTCTGTTTGACTCATTTTTTTCAACACAGGAAAATGAACCTACCCTCACTGTATGGGTCTTTTCTGCCAAAAGGTATTGTCTCAGCCTGCCTACACATCTAGAATTACAAATTGCGACACCTTGTTCTGAAACAAATCAGACCAAGTAAAACATAAACATTGAAATCTCATTTTGCCATTTTCGAGCTTTTACAAGTCAATTTACTCTGTGATAACCTTTGGCTCCAATTAAGAAAGATGAAAGCTTTAATGTGTCTATGTAAACAAACAAATTATGGAAATCGTGTTGTTTTTCTGAAACAAAAACAGAACACAAACAGATACGGTTTAGTGTTGTCATATTGGATTGCCATTATAACTAAAGTTCACAAAGCTGATATTATAAATAATCCATATTTTGCGACCCAGGGCCATATTTCCTAGGCACAGGGGCCAGAAGTGGCTCTCGGGGTGACAGTTGCCCTCAGTTCAATTAAACTATCACTCTTATCAACCCAGCTTCATGATGCAGGTTTTGAGATGAGGACATGGGGCAACAAGCCTGAAATTCCCTCCATGTGAATGAGGTTATCAGTATGGTGGAGGCTAGTCTGTGGTTATGGTTATAAAGGAAATTATTAGGGTCATTATGGTAAGAATTAATACACATCAACACATCATCATTTCACACTTGTCAGATGAATCATCAGACTGACAGGCAGCTGCTGCCTTATTTCCAGGCACTAAAGTCTTTTTTTAAAAGGAAACAAGCCCCATGTTTTATAGCAAGCAGAGCTCATTTTTCTTCAGTCAAAAATGCAGCAAAACTAAATGCAGCACTCTGGACAGAAAAACAGGATAAGCACTCAGTGTCTACATTAGTAGGTACACCTGCAGATCGTATGTATGGCCCCATTTTGCCTTCAGAACAGCCTGAGCTGAGACTTGAATTCATTCTGGTGCTATGAACCCTCCACAGGAATCTCAGGCCATGCTTACCTGACAGCATCACACATCTCCACACTACATACCACTCATCGATTGCATCGTGGTTTGTGTGATGCAGATCCCAAACCCATTTTCAAGAGGACCCAAGCCTGCCTGTGTATATAAAACTAAAATATGACTGAACACACCAAACTCTTGGGATAAATGAACTTGGGTCTCTCCAATTGGACCAAGTGTGAAACCCCACCAGGAGGCTTTCACCATTTTAATCCAGCCATGGTGCATTCACTCTGTTCATCCAGTTCAGCTGGGGAGGCAGAACCAAAGAAGCGAAACACGGTCCATCTGAAAAGTCAGGACTCGATCTGGTTCCATGTGAACCACAGTCCAGTTTGTCACAAGTGAGAACGTAATCTGACCTAACTATAGGAAGCAAACCAAAGCACAGTGCATTGTGTCCTGAAAGTGGATGTTGTCACTGTAGCTGTTAGCCAGACACAGCTGCTAGTGCTGCCAAAATGATTCAAGGACAAACATGGAGTAACAATGAGATGAAGCTCTTTTAGAAAAACAGGCTGATGATAACATTTCACCAGAGACACCTTGATTAGAAAAAGGGGACTGCACGCTCGGGCGCCATCTTTGAAACGGCAGTGGGATCGTGACAAACAAGACCAGAGCCCGATTTGAATGGAGAGATGCCTCTATCTAACACTCTGGCATATATAGATATATAGATATACATATAGTCATTTGCTTTCCATATTAAGGGACAATATCAATTGCGTACGACACTGAGTCATAAATACTTTTCTGAATGACTTGAGCGCCACAGGAAATTTGATTTTTCTATCACCGAGGCTGGTATGCACACGGTATACAGCACTCCGTCCTGCAGGAGCATGTGTCATTTGTCATGTTAACTGTGAACAATCATGTCAAACACGTAGATGAGCTATAGAGATTGTTTTAAAAGTGCACCTGCATTACCTGTATTACCTATATTAATTCTGTCAGTCTACCCATTGTCTTGCCTGCATGGCCTGCCCGGGTTTGTAGTGTTGGATCTGTGCGGCTACGGAAACTCTGAATGTGTGGTTGGCTGATAGTCTGCCATGTACCGACATTTTTTTTTTTTAAATTTCCCACTGTAAACTGACAGAATGTACGGAACGTCTCTGGTGTTCCACTGTTGTTGATACAGTTCTATTCCACCGTGTGTCATTTGTTTACAAATTTTCTTAACACAGGCCCGTGTGAACACTAACAAGACCTAATGAAAGATGCAACAAAGTAGCAACAATACACCTGAATACACCTGATACACCTGAATTGGACCAAAGCAAATGAGCTACAGGTGTGAAAGTCCGTACTGTCCTCCTCTGACCTCTCTGATCAGAGATGCCGTAGCAGACTGGGAGCTTTGGGCTCATCGGACCATCCTCGGTAAACTCCAGACTCTGCATTTTATCGAAGTCCCAACAGGTCGGATGCTTCTGGAGCCGATGTGTCTCGCACTAACAATAACACCACATTACTCTTAGACTGTGTGACTTGTCAATTCTAGTGTTTAGTCAAACTTTTAATGAAGTCCCTGTCTGATTAATACCTTGTTCACATTTCTATGTGGCTCGTGGTCTGTTTGCATAAACTCTGAGTTGTACCTGATGCAGTGGCTACTGAGTGTGAGTGTTAAGCAGATACAATCTCATCAGCTGAAGAATTCAGTACAACCAGAAGGCTGCTGTGGGGTTTCTCCCTCGAGGATGAAGGGGCGAGGCAGCCTTGATGCTGCTGGCTGTGAGACGTTGGGCAGCCCGCGACTCTTATTCAGCAAATCCTGTTAGATGATAAGAGCTGTCTGTAGGTGTCAAAAGTACTGCCGCACGTACACACAGCTACACTCTGAATAACACCAACACCCACACGCTTCACAACAGCACTGTGGCCACACAGGCATGCCAAATACACAGCACTGAGAGTAAGCCAGGCCGAGGGAAATATACTGTAGTCTAATACTATATGCTTTATACATGACCTTTGATCAGAACATCATAATAACAGAAGTATAAATAACATACAATCACTTGAATGGGGAAGGGAACTGGGTGCATCATCACTGTGGTACGCTGGGCTTCAGACACAGTCTACCATAAGTCAAGATCCATTAGGCTTCAAGATTGTTTTAATATTTGTAGTCCACTTTCACAAAATACACATCTCTTAGATAAATGCAAGGGTCGCTTAGACAAATACAGTGCAGCTACTCATCTGGACATCTGACCAGTGATCTGACCTTCAAAGCAACTAAATTCATCCATGACCTAGCTTGATTTTCACTTTTTGAGAGCTTCTGTATGTCCTTAAAAACAGATGATGTTGTTTAGGAGATCGGTATTATATTCATTGGAATGTGTTCTGAGGGCAGCATTGCATGGTTGCCCTCAGAACACATTCCAATAAATATATATCGTACAGACACGACTGTTAAAGGTAAATGAGCTTGCTAGTTAGCTTGTTAGAGAGTGGGAGTCTGGAATGCTAAGGTTTATTGGATGTGTAGCCTTTGAATCGTGATTATGCTACAGCAACAAGAAAAATGTTGAGATGAAAGTAATCCTTTTGAAGAACGATGTTTATTGTAAGTCTGCATTTATATACATAATCCAGGAGTTGATGGAAAATCAAAAATCTCGAGGAATAGATGAAAAGACTGGAGATATTCACTTGTGATACCAGTGTGACACGCACGCTGCCACCATGTTGCTAAATTAGCAGATAATACAGCGACTTCCTCCTAACTAGGAGAGTGACAGTGATGTGGAGTACACAGTGGCACGCCGGCTAATGATGAATGGTATGTGTGTGTGTGAGTTAAAAATAACACAATGCCTTGCCACTGTAATTTTCAAAAGCCTCAGAAATGATGTTGCCTTTGTCTAAGCTTCAAACAAACAGAGTAGCCAGTTCTCTGGGTTTACAGCGGTTTGAAATCTTTTTCAGCCCGGAGTGAATCCACAGCGAGGTTGTGCAATCACCCGCTGACAAATCCTATTCCTGTTTTTCCTGCCAGGTGATGGTGGATGTTTGGACTGGCCTTTTGCACCCTCACGCACACGCACACACACACACACACACACACACACACACGCCCTTTTTTTCTTCTTTTTTTTTTTTTTTTTTTTTTTTTTTTTGCTACACGCCCATTCACTGGAACTTACTTACAATTGGGAAATGCAGTGTCATGTGGCTCTGTGGAGCATTTGTCAAGTCAATGTGTGTGACAGTGAGGGAGCCTGGGAAAAGATGAGCGTCTTACAGAGAAGAGAGTCTGATAGGTGTTATGTCACATAACATAAGTGTCTATTAAATTACAACCTATGCACAACTAAATATCACTCCACACAAACTAGTTCAATTGTAATCCTCCATATAACTAAATATTTACCCATGAGAGGAATAGCGGTTACAATTTATTAGTGAGCTTATTGAAAATGATGAACTCATATTTTCCCACAGGTTTTGCATGACACATTACATGCTTTAGATCATTTGTATGATGACACTGGCATTTGTGCCAGTCTCTGTTTTAAGCAGGGGCGTAACCATGTTGCCACAGGGCCCTGGGGCATTTTTTTTTTTCCGTTGGGCCCCCTTCTCCCACCCCATCAGATGGAAATGTACAGCCTCCTCACCTCAAATGCATCATTCAGCCAGAAAGTAGTTGACAGAAACCAAGTGAACTGTGCCAGTGCTATTCTCACAAAGTCAGCACCAACAACAGCACAGCAGCCCCAAGTTATTACCCATAAGGTAATAATAACCATCATGCCTTCCATTACAATGTACACACAGCCAAACCAAACCAGCAGGGAAACAACTAAAGTGCCAGGTGATTCAACAAGATCACTTTAAACTGCACAATCCTCATCCGTCATTTATCAAATCCATCAGATCCATTCACTTCCAAGGTCAAGAGCACACTGCATTCAGTATTTGTAATAAATGACAGGGCAGCTAATTTCTTTGTCAAAAACTACAGTTACATTTGAAAATATAAGAATCACAGCCATAACACTAAATATAGATAAACACCCCAAACCACTAACACTTCTAAAAATAATGAAAATAAAAATTATTCACCATTAGAATTCAATCCTCTGGGCCCTGGACTCAACAAGATCATTTACAACAGCCTTCAGGTCCAACATCCTGGCTCCTGTGCTCTTTATTGATAGCAGAGCCAACCCACTCAGTCTTTCCTGTCCCTTGCTTCTCCTTAAATATGAATGAGCACTCTGCTGTGGCGACTGCAGCCGGCAATGAGAGGAAAAGCAGCATGGCAATGCATAGGTCAAAAAAGTTGTCTGTTTCTGAGCTGTGATCAACAATTAGCAGTTTTGCCAGATCCTTTACTGATTCCTGATTTAAGATCTGGGACTTAAAATAGGAATTCAAGAACGCTGCAGGGTATCTGAGTAAATCGCTTCACACAGCTCAGAGGCTTCCAGTGTAACAGTGAACCTCTGTGGATGATGATGATGTCCAGGCTGGCATTGAAAACATTCATCCTAAAATCACCCTCATTGCCTGTCAGTCTTACATCTTCCCACAGCTCATCAAAGCAGTGTTTCACTTTCCTTCCATGAACTTGCTCTGCCCTCCCCATTGCTCTGCAGCAATCTGAGCTTTGTGTTTGGTTTCTTCAAAGTTACCTTGGCAGGAACTTAGACCTTGGACAACATTCTGGAGAATCATGACTGCCTGCTTGATGTTGTTTGCAATAGCTTAGACACAGGGTTGATGCTTTGTCTGCATCGCAATTCACAAACCTTTTGTTTTAAATCGACGCAGCTTCATTCTCCTCCTCTTTCTTTTTGCTGACAAGTGTAATTTTTTGCAAAGCTTTCATTAATTCAATTCAACCTTCACTTAAGTTCTCATGAAGTCATTGAGGGTCGGCCCTCATTTCCAGTACTGCCGAGAGTATAATAAAAAGATAGATAAATAAATAGAAATGAGATCAGAGTTCAGTTAAAACAGTTACAGACAGGTTATGGGAAGGTTTTAAATGGTTCCACTGGATCTATACAGCGGTATCTAAGAGCAACAAGAGCATGTCATCATATCTTGATGACCATCTGGTCAAAGATGTATTACAGTCAAAGATGTTTGACTGTAATACAAATAAACTACGCACCTATTGAAAGAAAGATTCATAAAGTAAAAATTGATGGAAAGAGAATCATGCTCACCATTCACTGTGTGCACTGCCATGCTGATGGGATATCATGTGGCAGGCTACATCAATCTTGTTTCTGATTGAGGATTCGGATTTGATCGGCCGTTCTATCTGACATTTCCAAGTAGGAGATTTAGCTTTTTTTTTTCTTCAGTACAGTGGAATTCAGGGTGAGGTAATATTTTAAGAACAGCTGGGCAAGCCTTATGGGGAACAGCGGCGTTAGAGCAAAGGCATTGGAGTGAATGGTTGTCTGCTGTGGATGATTCAAGAACCTGCTTGACACAAGCTTTCCGTACATGCCCACTCTTAGGTCAAGTCCTATGGCAGCTTTTCTGATGTAATAGGTGAGTATGATGTTAGCAATGGAATAAAACACCCTCCAAACCTTTTAAATTCATGCACTCACAGACAAATTCTCTTATAACTTATAAGCGAAGCAAAGCTGGGTATTTCTTGCATGTAGCTTGGAATGCATTATATCTCACGGTGCAAGGTTAATGTTTTGAGGCCAACACGTTGACAGCCTGTGCAGAGACACCATGAGGAAGACTTGGTGTCACTGCAAAGGCCTCTGGGTAATGTTGGGCTGGTTTGTGGTCAGAGGGCTCAAAGAGCGAGGTCGCAATATTCGTGTGGGGAGGAAGTAGGACTGTGGGGGAACTTCCACTTTCCTTCCTTTGCTTACCCACGTTATGCAGCCATCTCAGGTGGGGGAGAGGAGGGAAGCTGTGCGGCAAACAACATGCAAGAAAAAGACAAACTAATATAAAAGAGAAAGACAGAAATGAGCGGCAGCAATGACTGCACTTGACTCTGGGAGAGGAAGCGAGAAAGAGAGAGTAAAATAAGACCGAGAGAGAGAAAGAGAGAGAGAGAGAGAGAGAGCGAAAGAGAGAGAGCAGAGACTGCAAGTTAGGAAAGTAACCCAATGTTTTGACACTGAATCAATGCATGAACACTGTGGCAAAATGAAAGGTGATATGATCTTTTGCAGCTGCTAAAAACAATATTTTATGAAATATCATTCTGATGACAGTGTAAAAGTTTCCAAACCTTTTTTTTTTCTGCACCATATCAGTGGGTTGAGCATGCACATCATATCAACCTGTGGAACTAGACTGACCACCTTTCCCACATCGTAAATGCCTGCAAAATGTTTCCTAGGAAGAGAGAGAGAGAGAGAGAGAGAGAGAGAGAGAGAGAGAGAGAGAGAGAGAGAAATGCACCTGACACAGGAAGATAGAGAACGTGACAGAAACGGAGAGAAAGTGAGGTTTTGTGGAGCAGCGCACACCTGCTGCTCAACATAAATTGTGAAATCATACCGGGAAGCGAGATGCAACTTGAGGCCTGTCGAGCCGTGCAGACTGCCAAAGGTTTACAGTAGGAGTGTGTACAGTAGGCACCGGGATGGGGGGGATACAGGCACTGGTGGTTTGACATAAATGGATACACAGCTGCCATGAGCTGAACTGAAAACAGGAAATAAATGTGAACGCAAACCCCCTTTTTTGTTGCACAGACAAGCAAAGAGAAGGAAGTATCACCTATTCATCCTGCATTTATTATAAGTCCCATCTGAATGATATCACCTAGTATGGATTGCTGTTGTATCCAAAATATATTTACTTTGCATCAAGATTATTTTTTTTATTATTTTCAATTTGACTGACGCACTACTAAAATAAAATAAAAGACAGATCAGCCCACTAGGGTCAGGAAAATGAGACTTGATTCAAGAAAATTCTGGAAACAAGTTGAGTAGCACTGGAAACAAGTGGGATTATCTCATCCCACTGGCAGGTGTTTTTTTAACCTTGTCGAGGAAATCAAAGATTTTAATGGTGAAGTGTCAGTCACCTAGAAAGTAGCTAGTTGACACACTATCAACTCATTTAGTAATTGAAATGATTTGGCCAAGTGGTTAACACTTTTAAGACTGAATATGAAACAAAGTGACTTGTTAAAACGGAGATTTTTGCAGTTTAGTTGTTTATGGGGTGGTGTTTAGAGTTGATTGTCACAATTAGTCATGTAAAACTTCTTCACATGAAATTGGAATGCACACACTGCACACCAAAGCACAAAAGCAAATGTCAGCGTCTTTTTTATTCCATTCACACCCCAGGCGAAAAAGTTAAGTATTTTCGAGTGTCACTTTCACCGCTGCTGAATGTGGGCTGCTGATGCTCCGTGTGTTGCCTCCTCTGTTAAGGTGTTCAACAACCAGCGTGTCTGTACTTTTCTCTACTCTATCATCCATCAACATCACAGGCAGGCGCATGCAAACACCCTGCCACTTAACACCTCAGAGCCTCGCACTTTCTGCAGTTGACAGGTATCAATACAGAGGTTCGCACAAATTTTCACAGTAAATTAACACCGAGTGGCAGAAGTGTTGCTTCTGGTGTTAAAGGTACAATTAAAATGGTAAACAGCAAATATTTATCTAACAAACCAAAAGTGTCTGTGATGGATCATAATCAACCAAAAGATAGGGAAGCTGCTCATGTGAGAGACAGAATCCATTGTATTCATTAAATTTAAGAATGAAAATAAAGATCATGTAAAGAGAGGCAAAATCATTTAAACTGACCACAGCTGAAGTGAAGGGAACATTGTCGAGGTTCTCAAAATAGTAACATACAACACATAATGGTCTTCAGGCCTTCAAGTGCAAACGACAGACACCTGACCACAACCCACATGGGCTGTTGAGCTGCAGTGAACCACATGACTGGCTGATTACAATTATAATCTATCGGTTATAATTATTTTCCTCTGCTGTTGTGCACAACTTGCAGCCAATTGAAATAAATCAACAGTAACAATAATAATTAGAGTAATTGCAGCTGTGCAGCATAATGCTACCTATCAATTGAAAAACAGTTTTAGTGGATCTGCAGGACCTGCACCCTGCCGATCGGTACTGCACACAATCAGCTTCCCTCACTACTAGAAGAGTAAGAGAAGAAAGAAAGTAAAGAAAAGTAATGTGCTGTTTGTGAAAGCACTCTGGCACACTTGTCTCACCTTTTGATCAAACGCTAGCACTTTTTTACTCTGTGGTTTCAGGCTACTGGGGTCAAACAGAGCCGTGGAGAGGACTGATGGAAAAACTGACACACTCTCAGCCTACCTGGGCTTCATGAGGAGCACAGCACTGGTGTCACATGAAACCTCGCATCTCCAAAATGTCACCTTTTCAGGAGCTTAGAAAAGCAGACTTGTTTTTTGCTTGGTAGCCATGTATTGTTTTCAGTTTATGCAGTGAGGTTGTAAAAGGGTAAATTTCTAGAGCAAATTTAAGGCAAAATTTACCGGAAATGGGCATGGAGGATTAGTGACTGTAATGGGCAATACTAAGTGACATATCTGACAATTGGAAATGGAGGAAACAGCAGACTCTGCTGCCGTCACTGTTGTCTTGGTTTCGTCTTTTCTACTGAAAAAGACTTATCAAGGTTATCCACTGCACTTTCATAATGTGTGTGATGACTTATAATGTCGTTAACACTGAATAAAAATCTGCTGGCAGCCAACAGCTGGCAAGTTAGACTAAAAAACAACAATACAGCTATTATTTCCAAGTTGTTCACTATTTAATAACAATGGTAGTTATTATTGAAGTTTACATTAGATAATAGCTCTTTCTACTCGCTCACTGTTGGTAGAGACAATGATTGAGGAAACACTCCTGTGGGTCGTATTAGAAGGTAGAAACGACCTATGGGGTCGTTTTTTGGGGGCAGACAGTCTCGGTCACCTGACCATTCTTGGCTCTAACTGGTTGATGTTGAAACTTTACCAGCGAAGCTCGCTCTCTGATCAAGCCTGCTTAGATTTCCAAGTGCCAAATTGTTTTCGTGAGGAAATATTACCAGCCAAAATTGCTTGCCTACAATTTTACCCATGTTTCATCAGCTTCGGGGAATTAGGAACTTCCTATGGTGAAAAGGGAAAATGTCCATCATCTTGACTGTGATGATCAGAACTTATTTAGACAACCTCAAAAACCATTCATTTTCTGAAGCTGAGTGTGGTTGCAGTTTCCACCACATGTTTGCATGTCACTCTGAAGCAATCTTTCTACTGGTCAATAAAATCTGAACTAGCAGATAGTGTAGATTTACATAACATGCACTGTCTTCTGTTGTCAAATTTCCCACAGAGGAAGGCTAATCTTATGATAAAGTTTATCACAGCCAAGATCACTAACATGAGAAACCCTCCACTGGCCCTGATGACATTAAAGATTACATGTTCTTGTGCTATTCATCATCCTACATTAGAATCGTTCTCGAAAATATTTTTGATGTCCTATCACTAAAAACATTGGCCATAAAAAGATGGCGGTGACAGTGAAAACATTTCGTGCCAGTAAATGACCAAGCCAGTCACTACACAGCCTTAAGAAAATGCAACACATTATGTACATTACTCTTTTTAACTTTTACATAATCATGAAGTTGCTTACAGGAAAACACCAGGTTTTTGGGAGATTGTCCTGTTGATTAATTTACCAGTTAGATGATGTGAACACAGATGCCAAAATAATCCATGTGTTCCCAGTAGATCTTTGGCTCTGGTGCTTCATGCTAATGCTTTTAATGATGATAAGTCACTAGCATTATCTAATAAGTTAAATCACTTATTGAGGAATTTAAAAAATGTCAGTGTTTTATATTGTGTTGCTTGAAAATTCATACATAAAACAAAACAATCATAAACTTAGCCGCTGTAGCCAGGTTTTTGGAGCTATCTCTGGTGAAAAGCCACATATTGATCTGATTTTTAGCTGTACACACTCCTTCACCTCACATGAAAATAGGGACGATTGCTAGTTCAAAAAGTTGATAAATAAAAAAAGAAAGAAATTAAAAATAATAATATCATAGTTAAATAAGATTATTATAAACTTAGGACTTATTTTCCAGGCTTTTTTTTTCGTCATGACAATTGCGCAGAATATTTTGACATTTCATGACAGTCACCACAGAAGTTCAGCTATGATAGTTGAAGTGAGACTTGCGACATTTTAATTATCTGTGTTCAGGTCATATCGGAAGAAGCGGATGAACATGATTTTGTTGCTTCCATTTGAAAGTATTCTTGACATGTTTTACTCGTTGAAACACCCACATCCAAAATCATTTCTATTTTTGAATTTCAACTCAATCCTAAACAAACTACAGCAGATGTTTCTTATTTCTCATGCATATAGTGGTTTCTATTTGCGTGGATGCAACAAATCATTTTCATTTTCAACACTTTGGACAACTTATATTACATTCTCTAATATGTGTACTGCTTGTGGTGACAAGTGCAATTAGCAATACCTGACAACAATTCCACATTTCCTACTTGTAGTTTCCCAAAGGAGGTTGATGAATATTTTTTTTCTTAGTAGGCAAATTTGTATTTTTGTATTAGTTAAACACATCTAAAACTGTGATCCATGAAGGTTTCAGGCTATAAAAAATGACATGCTGGGAGGTCCCATTGCAGTTTGAATGTTATGTGTTTTTGTAACTTCTTGGGTCTATTTGCTGTGCTTATATTGGCCTTTCAGTATTGGAGAACAGTAACACCAAACTGGAACTATTAACACGCTGCCGTGATTGTAAGTGATTAAATTTTGAATGCAAATCAATTGTCATGATACTAAAAAATAAATAAATAAAAAATAAACTGGAAAATAAGGATCACGTTGAAAATAATGTGAATTATCCTTTAAGATTCCTCACCATTTAGCTTTAGAGTTGCATCAAATTCTTATTTCCTCACTTTGAAGATAACATTGGTCATCTTTACTACAGGGGGTTTTTCAAACTTTTCTTCTGGACTTTCATTAAGCTGCAAACCCCCAGTTGGTTTTGCCCTACAGGGATTCTGATCTAAAATAATATTTTGTTCTGTATTAAATTGTTGAGATGACATATTTAAACACTGCAAATAGATTAAAACCGGCGAGATTAAAACATATTGTTAAAATAATCATTCATACTTTATTTTTCTTTTTGTATCACTACAATTTCTAGTGAATTGAATTATAGTGAAAGTCCTCATTTTGCTGAGAACCCCCTGGGAGCCCCTCAGGGACCCCATAGATGTCCCAGGACCCCACTTTGAAAACAGTTGACCATCTGTCACTCAGCATTACTCATGCTTCAGTATTGGCAAACAGCACCAAAACCAGTGATGATCATTTTGGTGTTTATTCTCATCGCTCAGCTTGACCAACAGGACAATTTCCCCCAAATCTTGGTGCATCCCTTTGAGGCAGAACTGTATTTAATTAAAATTGTGACACGAATAGTGAATTTTGACTTCTACTGTCTGTGTGATTTTGATTTTGTCTTTTTGCCTGAATGCCCTGGTGTATGTTGATTCTTTGCAACTTTTATGAAGTCGGTCAAAGTCTCTTTTTACTGTAATTCTCAGTGGGTTAAACTCTCAGTCAGGTTAAATCAGTTCAATAAATGACTAAAGGAGATTACTCATTCTCTATGAGAGGCATAGCCACATTAAGATCTAATATCTACCAGTTGTTTCTCTTACACTCTATCTGTCTCTGTCCGCCCACACATAAGAAACACACTCGCCCACGCTCAGATAAAACATCACAACAACAGAGCAAACAATGATTTTAACTGGGCCATTAACTATATTATTTTCCCCCATTCAACTCCAGTCTCTCTCTCTTTTACTGCCATCCAGTGGTGGGATGCTGTCATCAAAAATGTTCCCATACAGCATCTTTTGTGGTGTTATATTGCCTTAGGAACATACAACATATGTTGTATCAAAAATAGGGTATTTTTCTTTCAATTCATGTTATATAGTTGGAAGTGCAGATGAAAAATTATTTGCATTAATGCCTGAATTAATACCAGCGATGGCTTGTAAAGAATTACTACTAATATGTTATCACCAATAACTATTCTACTTTATTTAGTCTGCTCATTTTCCTCTGCTTTGTTCTATTCTATTCTATTCTATTCTATTATCAGTTGAATTAAAATTACGTCCCCCTTTTTTGCAAATATAATCAAACAACTTGTTCTATTTTATTACATTCTATTCTGGGACATTATATTTTATTTATTTTATTTCAA
>OMLF01048132.1:0-12420 GCA_900302615.1 Holocentrus rufus | reverse complement strand
TGTGAGGTGAAAGGTCAGGGGCAGTGGAGTGTTTTCGTGCAGAGAGGTTTGTGCATATTGTTGTTGGGTGGAAACCTCGTATCTCCAATGCATTGTATTCACTGGAGTGTGGAAAGGTTACATAAGGAATTTTATAATTTTCTCACCTTATAGAGGCATATATAATTGTTGAAGTTTAAGCATAAAAATCTAAATTTAGAATAATGATACATTCATGGAGGAGAATCGACATGCTGGACATACATAACTCCATGTTTATGAGCTTTATGGATGGTGTTGATTTACGCCCCTGCACATCGTACGCATGTTTGCCAGACATATGGTTTACATGCATGTGCGCCCGTCGCCTTGTGTGTTGTCAGCCTCGTCTGTTTTGCTTTGCAGTGAAGGCCAGAAAATGGTTTACGTCCCTGGTAATCCCTGCTCTGTCCAGTCCTGTCATGTCCTGTGAAAACATGACCCCGCCTGGCCCAGGAGGCCTATTGTCGTCCCAAGAAAACACTCCAGGCAAATAAACCCTCAGCTGCTGCTCCTCCTCCCCGACTTTACTGCAAGCAGAGCAGCTCTTCCCATCAGCTACCTGCCCGTAGACGCTGCCTCCTCCTCCTCCTCCTCCTTCTTCTTCTTCATGCTCTTTCGAGTTTGGCCTTGCAGTCATTCTCAGTCTCATTCTCAACCCTGTTCTTGATCTTTTTTCCGCTGTTGCTTTTCTTTCTCCTGCTCCTCTTCGTCGTCTCATGGGGCCACTTAGCATCAGCCAGTTTTAAAAATGACGAAAGTGAAGATTCCTTTCATATGACAAGATCGTTTGATGATTCCTCCCTTGGAGATGTTGGAGATGCACCATGAAAAATTGCAGAGGGTCCTTTTAGACTCAGCAAAAAAACATGCAATGAGCGCGCCATTAATCAGCCAACCGTGCCAATAATGAGAAACATGTAGACTCAGCCGTCCAAGTTCATGCTTCTTCCATGAGTGTTTCACTTAAACTGAGCCTTGGCAAGTCTCCATAGTGCACCTTCAACCTCAGAAACATTTCATTTTAAATTGCTGGATGTAAACTCCTCATCTCAGGTTCTATACAGTCCCATTTAGTCACAAGAACGCAGTCGAGGCTTCGTATTTCCTCTCACACTACCTTTGGAAATCGTATTGCTCCTGCTGTAGATTGCAGTGATTCACGCCGTCTCGGTGGTCCCGAGTCCCTCTGCTGTGTCAAAAGACTTTTCATTTAACTTTGGACTCTGCCTCTGAGGACATGGAAGTCATTACGGGCCCTGGGTAAGAAGAGACCTTTGGGCTCCGTGGGCAAACGATTGGCAATTAAAGCTAATTTAATTAAAGCCTGTATTGCGTTTCAGGCAGGAAAAGAGCCATGCACAGCTTTGTTCGCTGTGTTCTTCTCATGAGAATAAGGAAGAGCGAGGCCCGGCCCACTGACACTGTGGGAAGCCATATTGGAGAGGACTACAAAGTGAGGCTGCTTGTGTTCTTGATTCAGTTCAGCTTTCATTCTGGTTAGTTTTGTCAGTGGCGTAAGCACTGATGTAAAATGAGTTTAATCTGTTCCGCTGCAGCATTAAAGGGACACTCCACCAAAATGGATTTTTCAGTAAAGTCATAGTCCTTTCCTTATCACTTCTTATGATTATTTTGAGGTGTTTTATGAGTGTTCAGATTATTTATCCAAAGCAAAGACACATCAAATTGCAACGCATGAGCCTGTTGAGTTTTCTGGATATTATCCTCTACTAAGGATGCTTCCAAGATCAAGGAAAATTTTTGAATGATTTTTTTATTTTTTTAATTAATGAATGAAATTTTAGTGAAAATTTCCAGGACTGGTATAATTCATAAATAAATGAATAAAGTTTAAATTTTGAACATCTAGAATCAGTTTTTCAGTTAGACGAGGCAGACACTGGAACATAAAACCGTAAGACTTTAGAATTGCCCTTTACAGATTGGAAAAACATTTAGGAAAACAACTGCAGATCTGTATTTTAAGTTGATACCAAAAGGTTTACTGCATGCATCAAAGCTTTTAAGACACTAAGAAATATATTATCCACTTTTACCAAGGCATTTCAGTTCTTTTGGGGCAGAATTTGCTCTTTTACCTCCAAAAGATATAAACTGTGCTTTTCCTCTGTGAACAGTGCTGTAGCCTCTCTCTCTCTCTCTCTCTTTCTCTCTCTCTCTCTTCCTGTCACTCACATTTCCCTCTATATTTCACACAGGTATGTCAGCATTGATAGAAAGATATACTGCTGTACAACTGGGAATGGGTTGCATATGGCCTCCATGGTTGTAATATGGTAAGTTAAGTGCACACACATCCACACACACACACACACACACACACACACACACACACACAGAGAGAGAGAGAGCTGGCGGGTTAAGAGGCCTGTACGGTCCGTTTAAACCATTATCAGGTCCAACAATCTGTCTGCAGTTGGATTTCACCACCTCGCTCTTTTCTTCCCTCTCTCCGTCTTTCCACCCCCAGCAAACCTCCACTGCTTCTTATAAGCGGATTGTTCTTATAAATCAAACCCTCTCTGTCTCCCCTCAGCAGTGCATGATGTGGAGGACGATGCCTAAATGAGAAGCACATTGCGGAGGTAATGATGGTGCTGATGGGCTGTGAAGCTGGACTTTGTCGTGGCTCAAATATGTGGTTAAAATATTTCATTGTTTGTCGCACCGCTGCAATAAGTTTTAAACCTTTTCAACAAACTGAACTCCTCCAGAAAAATGACGGAGTCTTGTTTTCAGGACATGTTTTCAAAATGTTATCTTAGCTCGTGAATTGGTTCCAAGATCCCCGACCCTGAGTCACAGCAACACTGACTCAGGTCTCTCTTGACCATTTTAATCAGGCTCAACTTTTTTTTTGTTTTTTTAAATTGCAGCTGCAACATTTTCGGATTCTTCACGTCAGTCTGTGCTATTGTGACATTTTACTATGTTTATGTGGACTAATGTGTATACTGCTTCTGTTTTGGCAAATCCTAAAAAAAGAAATGAAAAAATATCTTTCTTCCTCTACCGCCACAGTTATAGCACACCATCACAGGCCACGCCTCTCTTTGACTTTTTTTGTTGTTGTGTCCTGTTTTAGCAAACACACAAAACTACCAAAAAAATGTTTACCCCCTTCTAATTTTCTGTTGGTGATAATGAAATCTAAAAAAAATGAAATGAAAAAAAAAGCCTCTAGGCCACTATGGTTGCTGTCAGCCTTCCAAGCTGCTTGAGCTTTAAATGGATCTGAACTATGAATATAATCCTATAGTAAATACATATATAGTTACAAACAAGGATTCTTTTCTGCGTTTGTATTTAACTCAATGAGAGTATTTAGAAGCTTTGCCTTTGAGTCAAAGATGCTAAATAAAAGCCGTTCTGTGGGACTAAAGCCGACTACATAATAGGCATTTAGTTGAGTGTGTGATATATTCATGTACGCTCAGTTAGTCAGCCTGGACTGCAGGCTTGAGATTTACAGCCTGCTGTAATCAGAGCAAGATGGCTGACATACCTGAACCATGAGCATGCAGGAGGAGGTGCTCTGTGTCAGAACCACTATGTGGTTGCCATGGATACTTATCAGAAACACAAAGCTGAACTGTCGATGTCAACTGGTCTATCCATTAATCTACCGAAGATACCAACGTGTTAATTCAGTTAAATAGTCCGTAAAACCTGTATGTTCAGCAGACTGTTAGTGGAATTGCTTCATTTCTGTTTGCTGTGTTTTGTTGCAGTGTTTTCTGTTTGTAGTGTTTGGCATCTGTTCCTGACTATTAGCGGAAAATGCAGTAAATGACCAAACCAAACCAACACAACGTCACAAAGTCATCATTCCGAAGTTGAGGTTTGTGTGTGTGTGTGTGTGTGTGTGTGTGTGTGATTGGTTATTTAAAAAATACAGGGTATGTGTAATCAGCTTCTGTTATTACTGGAAGTTCTTACTCTATTGCTTTTTTAAATGTTTCCTTATGGCTAAACCCTTGTAAAATCAAAACTGATTTAAATTGGCCCAGATTCCTTAAAACCAGAAGAGGAAGCTGCTAACTACTAAAAACATTAGTATATACTGGACTATACAAAATGTGTGTGTGTATGTGTGTGTGTGTGTGCGTTTATACTTACGGTCCTGTTGAGGATTAGAGAGCATGGAGTATTAGTGGAGTGGAGTTATACTGACAAATAGTCCTATTTTGTATAAAGGTGCATATTATGAACCTGGATAAAAATGAGGTTTCAATCATCAGTCTTAAACATCAGGATTAAAAAAAACAAAAAACAAACAAACAAACAAAAAAAACCCCGACAGACCAGCATTTTCACATTAAGTCATTTTAATACTGTTCTTTTTTTCAGCATTTCTTTTCTCACAAATAAGCACAGAAAAACTTTATTGACCTCCGAAACAAACAAAAGACAAAAAGCTTTTCCTAAAAAAACAGGGAAGGTATTGTAACGCACATGATGAAAATATTTCAAACATTTCCTGTCCCCTTTCTCTGTACAGGATGTCTTCCAGTTGATATATTAGGGGAGAGCAGATATATGAGCATCTGTATGTGTGTGTGTGTGTGTGTGTGTGTGTGTGTGTGTGTGTGTATGTGTGTTTACATTGGAGGAATGACAGAGTGAAGAAGTGGTGAAGCCAGCGAGGAGGATGGTCAGTTGATTTTGGACAGTATTATGGTGTTGTGCATGGACTCAATTACTCAATTAGAAAGGAGGCAATGTACTGTAGATTTGAAACAAAGCACACACACACACACACAGCCATGGAAGCTGCTCCTTAAATCTGTGAGATAAGCAGTATAAATTGATACTGAATTACAAGCAAATGTCATTACATTTCAGTTTTCTTCATTTTTAGTTTTGAATATACATTATGCAACGGTCTCCTGTCTCGTAAAATAGGGGGCCTATTGTTCTGAAAATACACTGTCAGCATGTAATATGAAACTCTTAAAGTTCTCAGAAAGCCTCTACACCAATGTTGCCAAGGCAAACTCCTGTACGTTATTTATATGAAATTTAAGATTCTGTCTCTCGAGGAGGAGGGAGGTGTAAATAAAGACAAGGAGGCAGAGAGTTAAAAGCTGCGACATTCCCAGGAACAGAGAATAAATACATCAGAACGGTGTATTTAGGCAGTACATTTCACAGCCTGGTCGGCTGTAAACAAGCAGAACTGTCTCCAAACACACAAGCCGATAATCATTGTTTACCGGCACATCTGGATGAATGGACAGGAGAAAGAGAGAGAGAGAGAGCACAAAAAATCTACTGGGGACATTGTCTGCAGCCATATCACAGAATTGTTACGGTCGGTATCGCCTCGAGGAAATGACTGCCTACAAGTCGGTGACACTTATAGCAAATTGCCTCAAAACTCTTTGAACTTGCCTTCATTTCTCGGCACGTGTGTGTCGCTTTATAGGAGCGGGCTCTGCGGCAAATGGCCTTTGAACACAGTTTTGGGAGGCTTAGCGGTCAAAAACAGTCTGAGGTCTGTCTTAACCATGTCCTTATGGAGCGCTGGCAGACCTGGTAGAGAGACTGAGGCGTCTGGAAGCTTAGAGTCCGTGCACCCGACGCACATTCAATCACATTCACTTGCTCTTCAAACTTATGTGGGCAAAGCTTGTATAAAAGTATCCTGGACGTGGTCTAAAGATGACTCAGCTTTAATTGAATATTTCCTACTGGTGGCTTATACTGTTGGTGATTTAAAAACTTATTTATGCATGAATTGCTCTGCAGTTTTGCTTAAATGCAACCTAAAATGTAAATATAAAATGATGATTTCAAAGGGGAGCACAGTTCATAACATATTCACATTAGTCACAACAAGAGCAATACTGAAGAAACAGCAACAGCAAAATGCATGTTAAAAAAGTAAAAAAAAAAAAAAATAAGACATTAAAAAACAGAATATGATATCAGCTACACAAAACAGCCTTTGCATAGTATCACAGCACAAAGCTACGCAGGCCAAAATCAGAGTCCATTCTCAATGTCTCTTCATTAAGTCCATTTATCTTTCACAGCAAATGTATCTCTCATGGAGACAACAGCTTTGGAGTATGTGGGGAGAATAATGGTAGATCTGTTGGCACTGAAGAATCTAATGCAAAGAACCTTCTAGTTCCATTTCAAACTGGATGATATTAAAAACCAAATCTGGAGTCAAGAGTATTGATGGTGCTAGCTTTGTAGAGTGATTTTGCAGATTTTTGTGTTATTGCATTTCCTTATGTGGCCATCAGGATGGATGTAATTCCTGACTGGGACAGTGGAAAGGAATATCACTTTTCAGTGCAAGTTCATTTTTTCCCATGAAAACCCATTTAGTACCAGATAGTGTAGTCCAGGCAAGTCTACATCTGCATCATTTTATGTCACTGTCATCATTTCCTCCAGTTTTGTAGCCCAAACACCGGAACACATATCTCCGTACTGTATCTCCCAAATCCAGCAAGAGGATTGCAGCTCATTCAAATACAGTTTCTTTTTTTTACATAAACAGAGCAACTTAAAAAAATAAGCCAGAATTTACAGTCATGTCAATGCAAAAAGGCACTTCCGTTTTCAGTCCGCTACTAAGACCCTTGTAGGCGATTGCACTTGTTTAAACACTTGGTTAGGTTTAACCACCATCAAACTTTGTTGGATGACTTCAAAACCACTTCTCTTTTACTGTCCCACAGTGGTTTCGTAACTGAGGTCATTACCAATATGCTGTATATCCATTCTGAAAAATAAAGTTCATCATTCGGTATCTCTAAAATATAGAGGATCCAATCTGTAGTGTTATCAATTAAACAACAAAAGACGAGTTAAGTGCCACTTTTTCAAAAGGTGAATATGTCATTTTGGAATGAGACTCTTTAACCACCAAGACAGCAACAGGAAGATTCCATGGGCCTAAATGGTCAAGCTCCATATGTGTCCTATATCTTTCAAAGTCATTGCATTGTAAGAATCTTAGAAATAAGAAGGTTTCAAGGCTGCTACATTGTTATTCGATGGACAATGTCCCTGCATTAAGGGAACCTCGTATTCCAAGCTCCCATTTTGTTGCAAGGTCGGGGGTGGCTGAGGAGTGTGACAGCGGTCGATCTCTGGCTGCTTGTGGGGTAGAGTACCATTCCCCCCATTTTCTGGACAGGTCTTGACCCCCTCCAGCTCCATTGGATCTGGATCAGCTGGGCCCAACTCCAGCTCCATTCCAGCCTTGGAACGCCTCCTCCTCCGCAGACAGATGACTGTCCCAGCCACCACAGCCACCCCTAGCACCAGGGCCAGGGCGGCCAAGGCAGGGATGAGGGTGTAGGTCAGCTGGCTTGGTGTTTCCACCCTGGGCTCTAATGATGTGGTCTGGACTCCTGCAGTGCGCGCCTCTGTACACGACCCGGTTTCCACAGAGCTGTTAGCCCTGGTATTGACCCTCTCACCCAGTGGACTGGCGCAGACTGAGTAGGTGCAGTTGGGTCTCAGGCCACGCAGGGTGTACTCTGGGTAGGATGCTGGCACACTAAGGATCATGGGGCGGCGGTCAGGACCTGAGAGGTTACGATAGGTCAGCCTGATCCCACGGATGTGTGGCCTTGTCTCAATGAATCGGTGCAAGTCGAGGAGAATGGATGTTGAGGTCACCTGTCGTGAGCTGATGGCATCCAGTTCAGAGGGCATGACTGGGGCAACCATGGAGACTTCTGGTGCTGAGGGTTTTGGCAGTTCAGGGGCTTCCTCGACATTCTCACAGTAAAGGCCTGTGGTTCCTGGGGGGCACAAGCAGCCCAGTTGGCCCAGGGGGTCAAAACGACAGGTTCCTCCATTGAGGCAGATGTTTGGTGGGCAGATGTGTTGCTCATGTTCCCCGCCAGTGGCGCTAGGGGAGACTGGAGGTTCTAGCATAAGGAGGTAGCTGTCTGTTTTGGAGAAGAGGGGCTCCTCACTGGGTGGGGGAGGAGGAATAGCATTAGTATGGGTGGTTTCTGGGGAAGTGGTGGGCATCTTGGGGACAGGAGTACTCTCCATGGGGGAGCCAATCAGCACTGTTGTGGTAGGTGGACACCCAAAATCCTTGTGCTCCAGCTCTGCAAGCATCTTCCCAGCATTCACTGGGGGGAAGTGGCATCTGGTTTCCTCAGGCCTCCCAAGATTCACATTCTTGTCTGTCATCCAGGCAGGGAACCAGGCCAGCGGACACAGGCAGTTGAATGGATTCTCAGCTGCTGTCAGGTGCCCCAACCTGGGAAATGTCTGTAAGAAACCCTGAGGGAATCCCTGAAGATTAAGTCCACTCAGGTCCAGTTCTTGGAGCCCAATCAACCTCTGGAAGTCCTCTGCCCTGAGCTCACCCAGAGGGTTGGCAGCGAGGCTAAGCTTGATAAGCCCTTTCAGGGATTCCTGTTTCAGGGCCTGGGGCACCTCCACTAGTTGGTTCAGGGAGATGTCAAGGTCATGGAGGTTCCCTAGGGAGGCCATCAAATCCTCATCCAGAGAGGTGAGCCCCAAAGAAGACACTTTTAGGGCCTCAAGGTGTGGGGTCTGAAGGTCTGAGGGTCCCAGGGTTGGGATGTTGTTGTGGCTGATATCAAGAAGCAGAAGCCTGGGGAGATTGAGGGTTGGCAAGGAGGTGAGCTGGTTGCCCTGGAGCTTGAGTTCTAGTAACATTTCTAAACCTTCGAAAGCTTCCAACTGGATGCTCTGGATGCGGTTAGAATGGAGATACAGCCTCTCCAGCTGGACCAGCCCATAAAAACTGTCCTTGGAAATATGGGTGATGTAGTTCGAAGACAGGTCCAAGTTCCTCAGCACTGACAGGGTCTCAAACACACTGTCTGGAACCTCTGTCAGCTCATTCTGGCTGAGGTCCAGCATCTCCAGCTCTGCCAGGCCTTTGAAGTTGTCCTGGGTCAGAGTGTTGATGCCATTCTGGAAGATGTAGAGGTTTTTGGTGGAGATAGGGACACGCGGTACAGTGCTAGAGCGCCGCTGGATACAGAAGATTGAATCTGGAGCCTGGCAGGAGCAATCGGCTGGGCAGTCACTGGAAAACACCAGACCAGATGAGAGGAGGAGGAGGAGGAGGGAGGGCAGCATGGTGGTGTCGGGCCTGAAACTCTGCAAGAAATGAGAGAGAATAAAGGTTCGTGTTAGTCAGCATACACTGTCGAAAAGCTGTCATTAAGACTTTAAATTTGTCGTTTACGTAATGACTGGACACCACTGGGCATCAGGAACCTCTGGTCCAGGCAAGGGTTTCATGTGGCCCACCCAGCGTGACCCAAGCGAGGTTAAGTGAGAAGCACGTTCAGCCTTTTTGCTGTGTTTATGGCACAGTCCTCGGCCCGTGAAACCCAGTCCACAGTAATGCATTTGGACACCCTCAGCCACTCGGCTACTACATACAAACATAACAGAGTGAGCTTGTAGGCACGTACAGTATGTGAGCATTCGCTTACACACACACACACACACATTTACACTGTTGTGTCACACAAATTTCAACAATAAAGGTACATTTTTTTTGAGACTTTATTGATCCCCCGAAGGAAATTTCTGATGTTTTTTAGAGGCTGCCATGCAAGGCGCCAAGGAGCAATTTGGGGTTCAGTGTCTTGCTCAAGGACACTTTGACACGGTCTCTGGAGGAGCCGGGGATCGAACCAGGAACCTAACGGCTACGAGATGACCGCTCTACCTCCTAAGCCATGCTGCCCCCCATAAAATCTTCATGGTTCCACTGGGGCTCGAACCCAGGACCTTCTGCGTGTAAAGCAGACGTGATAACCGCTACACTATGGAACCACAGTTCCTTATTGTATCTTAATATAGTCACATGTACTCATACTCAATTGCATCCTCAGACATATTTTTTCGCCCACACCACACCATAAACAGGACATTTGTACAGGAAATTTATCTGAGAGAGAGTCGAAAGGCGTAGTAAACAGATAAGAAATGGAGTAGGGTGACCAAGTGGTGATAAACATCCACTGACCTACAGGACAGACTCATATCTGCTTTATAGTACCACTGCAGAACATGAATATGTGCTAAAAATACCTTGAAACTCCAAAGTTAGCCCTTAAACCTATAGCTTCAGTGTGTATTATTCTCATGCCTGTATTGCTCGTGCTTGATCATCACACAGATGTTGTAGTGGGAATGGTAAGTTAATTAATATCAACAGACAAACAGACATCAGCCCAGGGCTTCGGGATATAAGTGTGAATTATTAATCTAGGCCTATCACATAGCCTAGAGTTACTGAATGCCTTTGTGAACACAGGATACATAAGTCGTGGGCTATCCTTAGCCCCATGACATAGGGCTTATATTAGAGCAGTGTGAAAAGGCCCTATAACTTTGACTGAGTCTGAGGAGTCAATGTTTCCACTGAAGGTTTCATCTAAAGTGTCCAAACAAAGCTGTAAGTATGGCTGAGGTTACGCTGGATCAGACCTCCAAACCCCTAATAGATCATGTTTAAATTAAATTATTGGGAAAATAACCTTTTCACACTAAGTTCCACAAAATGATCCTAGTATTATTCTTCATCCTCCTCATCCTTTCTCCTTCTGAGGCTGCTTCTCCTTTTCCCCCTCACCCTCCTGTTCCTCCTCTTTCACCACCACAGTCCTCTTCCTCTTCTAACTCCTTCATTTGTCTTCCTCCTTCTTCCCCCCAACTCCTTCTTTGCTCCCCCACCCCTCCCCTTCCTGACCCTCCTTACTGTTTCCTTTCCCTCCCCCAATTTTCCCTTTTCATCCCATTTATATTTACTGTACTAGTGATTTCACCAGTGATGGTGTATAAAGCCTCATGGGGGTCATAAGTTCTGTTCAGTCTGTGAAGATGCCTGAAGGAAGGAGGAGGGTCTATGAAATGGTGGCTAGATTTACTGTCTGGGGCTACTAGGAGCAGTAGCCTCCGCAGTATAATAAAAGTTGTGATTCAGTTCACTGTGTAAGAAGATAAACAATCAAACTCACTCGAAACCAGACTTCTCCTAAATCTCTGCTTTTCGTCCTATTTTCTTCCTTTTTTTTTCTTTGGGTACTGACTGTTCTCTCACTCTGCGGGTCAAGATTACCACCAAGATTACAGTTTATCAGCCTGCAGAAATCCAAACAATGTTGACTGTTTTTCTGATGATTTAAAACTGTTGAAATGTCAAAAGCTGTATTGCTTAATGTTTTGGAAAATTTAAAGGTAGAATATTTTCCTATTTTTTCTCCCTGGCTCTTTTGTTATTGAACATGGTCATTCTTGGTAGACATGCCTATTTGTTAAAACAGAGGGATAGGGAGATGTATGGACTGGATTGTTCAAGGTTTGCATATTTGTGTGACATCACTGGAGAAGACTCGCCTACCCCCCCTCATGGGAGATTCAGCTTGTCAAGGTCAACATCACTGCCATGCATCGCTGTGATTTAACCGAAGCTTGACAATGCAAACACAGGCATGCATGCACACAAATGTCTGCATACATGCAAAAACGTGCACACAGGAATGCAAACACCAATACAAGTATACACACTCAGACCAGGCGATCGCTGCAGTTTATCAGTGTCTTATAAGCAGTCATGATGAAGACTCCAGACCAGCCAGAGCCCAACATGAGTTGTTTTTTAAACATATCTGATTTCACTGGGCTGAGTCTGGTCAGGTTTGTGTGGCGTAAAGTGCTCCACAGCTCCACGGCTCCAAGACCAAGAGTCTGGCAGTCGTCCTGGCAACAGCCAATGAGAGTTAAGCACAAGGCTGAAGAGATTGGACCAGAGGGTAGGTTTGCCTCTGACAACAGCTCCCACTCATGTAGATTGTTTATATCAGTAGAGATGCCCAACTGCACTCTTTGAAGTGATATTATTTTATGTGGAGGAATAAAAGTCATAGAAAATGGTATGAAGTGGCATCATGCCTGGACCAAACCACATATGGAAGTAAAATGATCCAATTAACATAATGTCAGTTTGAAATACAAATAAATGCTTCTCTACCATGGAATGACAAATGATACTAGCTGTTTTCTATCTATCTATCTACTTATCTATCTATATTTTATCTATATATGTATCTCAAATGGGATAATATTTGTGAGAGTCAAATCGTGTGATTCCTCATCTTGCCCTGACAGTACATCAAACATTTGACCAAGACCAGGCGTTTAATCTGAGCGGCCCTTTCAGCCAAGATCTCGTCATTTGACCTCGGCTTTAATCACAAGCACAAAATGCAGACGCAGCTCTTCCATTGTTCCTGTTCTCCCCTCATCTCTCCCTCCTACCGTCCTCCTCTCCGACCTGGTTTGTGTCAGTGAACCCTTGCGCTCCCGCTTTTTCCCCCTGCTGACCTCTCCGAGACTCCTGGT
>OMLF01048130.1:0-18073 GCA_900302615.1 Holocentrus rufus | reverse complement strand
TTACTAATGACAGAAGAAGGTTACCCAATTTATCTTCGGGCAAAACCTTTCAGAGTGAGCTCTCCCCACATCCCCGCAGAGCGCAGATTGCCAGAGGGGAAAAAAAAAGAAAAAGGAAAAAAAAAAAAAAAAAGATAACGCACAACAAACAGCAACAGCTGCGACCCGAGACGTAGCTGGTTCAGATCAGACTCTGGTTTAAACAACCAGCAGAATATCGTATCGCTTATGTGTTATTGAATTTTCTGCATGGGCACATGACTGCAATCTTAAGACCATCAGGGGCCCTCTGAAACTTTAAGTAAAATGGAAGCAAAATGGAAATAAAATCAAATGGAAGGCACTTTTAATGCGATAGCAAAAAAAAAAAAAAAGTGTCCGGTTTGTAATATGGAAAAGTAGAACACATCGGCTGGAATACCATTTTTCGGCAAAGTCCTCCTGATCTCAAAGACTAAAAGGATATTCTTCAAAGGTGGTTTCCAGGTCCAGGTGGTGGATTTTGGATGCAGATGGTGTTTTATATGTGAGGATGAGAAGAAAGACTGGAGGAAAAAAAAAAAACAGCAGCTTGAAGAGAGCTGTGGTAATTTTGACCCTCTGATGCAGTTTGATTTCAGGGAGTCCTTTTGGCATGGCGACTGCTCGGCAGTTGGGTAACATGGATACATGCCACATGCGCAGCTTTAGCTGACATCTGACTCTAATGGAGACATAGCACATCATGGTGGCGGCCTGAAAGGCAGTCAGCGCTGTGAAGAATGCCCCCCCTCTTGCTCGGCAGCTGCTGTGAAGGTGCCCTTGAGCAAGGCACAAGCTGGTTCAGCGGGGAGAAATTCAGTGTGGGTTGTGAAAAGTGGGCTGCAAGTCAATATCAAGATAACGTAATATTTTGTATAATCAAATATATGATGGTGAGGCAGGTTATTGCTAGAAAAGAACACGGATGTTCAGCAAATCCTCCATAAAAAAAAAAAAAAAAAAAGCTGGGAATTTGAGAGAGCACAAAAAAAGAGTGTGTGTGGGGTGGGGAGAGGGGAAAATGTGACTGAAGAGAGCTCAAAGAAACAGAGGCTGGAAAGCAGAGAGGGCATGACTGACGGCGCCCATGCTGAATAAATGAGCAGCAGGATGTCCACAGCTGTTAACGGCTAAACACTGATTAAACACTGATTAATCAGCTGAGGCTGGAGGAGTTGCTTCAACATTTACCACGTTTCATCTGCTTCTGCCAAGACCAGAGATGAAAAAAAACACCATGGTATCAGCACACCATGTTTAAAAAAACGTGAGCGCTATTGGTATACTTGATATCTATACTTTAATATTTTTAAAGATGTGTTTGTAGCCAAAGCACTGATCAAGTCAGTGCTTTGTCCGATGTAGGTCAGTGGCTGTCAACAGGGTCACATTTGTCCTCAGTCATTAAGTCACGGTCCACTCAAAGGCTAATTTAACGAGCCATTCAATTTTATTTCACAAAATGACAAGTGCAGTAATCCACAGTGCTTTTATACACTGTTAAAACACACAGCTTTGTGAGCGACTGTAGGCCTTTTGAAAAAAAAAAATCACTGGCTTCTGTTAGGCTGAATGTTTTCATTTAGAAATTTTATCTCTGATGGCCTCACGCCAGGATTTGCCAGTGCTTCACTGCACACAACACGCTGAGGTTTGTGTCCTTGTTTGTGTTTGATGTAAATTAAAGTTGTACTACACATTTTTTTTTGTCAGTTGAGTCTAAACATCCGCACATAAATTGACCCTAAGCAATTTTGCACAGTGCACATTTAAAACAAGTTTAGTATTCATTGTCAAAGTAGTATTAAGTAGTATTTACTGGTTGGAAACTGGTTGGATTTGCTGCTTCCATTCGATGTCTCAGACTTTTTCACACAACATCATGAGCATGGAAGATTTTGACAAGCATGGAGTTCATCGTGGAAGCTTCATCAGTGATAATATTTGTTATAGGTGGCTAGACAGTCTATATATATAGGCTTCTCTACACTTTTAAACACATTTATTCAGTTCATTCATATGACAGACTAGCATTAGCTTTAGCGTTTGCTAGCAGCCTGTAAATCTATGTCATTTGTGACAATTCTGCAATGATTTGAACAAACAGGTGAACACTCTCAAGTCAGCAATATGAGTTTCTCTCTCTGATATGGTGCAGAATAAGTTGACCTGGGAACTGATGCTGTCTGCTTTATGCAACTGATGCACATCTTTTAGTCTACAGGTTCAACCGATGAGATGAAAAAGAAAAACATTCTCGCTTCATGAGCAGGTTGGATAAAGAATGTATCCCAGCTAACGGAGGGATTTTTCTTAGGGCTGATGTGATGCTCCGATGCTCTGGCATCCTCATCTATCCTATCACCCCTGGGCGATCCTGTTTGATGTCTGGCCCCTGCCACCTGCGAAGCCCCTGATTATGGAAATGCCAGACTATTCGCCCGCAATACCATACTTCATGTTCACCGACGTTACCCTGCCTCTGCTGTCCCTGCACCGGGGCAGCCTGTCAGTTTGAATCCCACCTCCTGCTCTGACCTTTGTGGCATTCACGCCATTAATTTCTCCCGATCTCTTTTGAGCGAACACAAAAAAGCTGCCAAATTACCTCTGCGGCGAGCGCAAACACATAAAAGCAGACAGCGGAAGATTTATTGCAGCGGGGCCGTTTTAACTGAAAATGCTGAGTGATGGATCTGGCAAGTAGCAGAGCCTGCAAACTACGTGGTTTGTAGTGATGTCACTGTAAAAATCATAGCATGAAAAACTGTGGCATATGGGAATAAACACCGCCGTCCCCCCAACCAGTGTTGGTGGTTTTACAAGGGTTTCAGTCTTGTGTGAAAGATCTCATGAAATGTGACCGGGCCAGTATGGATCTGTCCATAAAAAAACATACTGAGTGAAATTAATTTATGTAAATGACGGGTAGAGGTACTGTAAGGTCCCCTGAGATATGGCATTTCATTAATTTTTTTCGGGTGCTTTGACATAATTGCAAGCTCTAAATCTATGATAGGCTTCTGCAAGCGCAAAACCCACAGTGGCGCTTGACATTTATGGAGGTTCACCTCCCGTGGCATGCAGAAGTGTGGGTAAGGGAGGGGAAAAAAAAAAAAAATGAAACCTAATTTCAACCTGCTGGAGAAATCAGGCAAAGATTGGCCCCAGTGCATGAAATGTATGGAAAATTACAGGTTGAAGTGTATGACTATAGAAGCATATGAAACCGAAGGAGCGTTTAATTATAAGCTTTGCTATTGATTAAGCTGGGCAAAGGTGGGTTTTCTCATGAGCTGTTTGGGCTTTTGTGGAGCAATTTATTTCCCGGCCGGCAGCAGTCAGAGAAGATCCATCGTGGAGAGAAATGAAGCTGCTCAGTGAGGAAATTTAAGATTAGAGGAAGAACAGGGAGGAGGAGAGAGAGATAGAAAGACATATAGGTTTTTTTCAGTTTAATTGATTTTATTTTACACAAGTAGGACGGTTTAGACTGAGGGTAATACTTATTTATGCCAGCAGCCTGGCAAAAGGTTAAAGGCCTTCAGTGGGCAGTATATTAAAATTCAAAACTCAACCGAGAGAATGGCAAAAACACTGAGCTACAAAAAAGTATACAGATACTTGCTGTTTTCATGAAGTATCCAGTATCCAGCATCTAGATAAAAGCCATTATCCTTATTAAATCACCTATTAAATCTATACTAATCACAAAGAATGATACTCAGATAAATTGAACAAGTTAGAGGAATTTTTAAGCACTGAGATAGCTGAGATGTGAATTGTGCAAAATGATGTGTAAGGCAATTCATGACTGGAGTTGGAAACAATGGGCAGCACGTGTGTGTGTGTGTGTGTGTGTGTTGGTCGTGGAGTGTGTGTAGGGATGGGTGATCATCCCAGCAGAGTATTTCCAGCAGCTGCAGAGGCAGCAGCAGCAGCAGCAACATCTGTCTCCGCCGCTGTGCCCTTTAGTCAACCGCAGATTTGCGACCCTCCACCACAAGTGGCTCTCTGATAAGCTCAACTCGGAGTAATATCAAAAGAGGAACTGCTGTGATTTAAATTAAAGTACCGCAGGCACCAGGCGGTATGGTGAACGCGCTGCAGCAGTGTGCGACTCGTGAGAAATGTGCTCTACTTCATTCTGACTCATTTCATGCTGACTAATCACTGAGGCGTTAGTTGGTTAACGTGTCACTTGGACAGAACTAAGCAACTAAATGGTCAATCATTGTTTTAATTTGAGCACCAAGTTGCTTTCAGTGAAGCAGAACTGCAGATAATAGGGCTACTGTTTCATCCTTGTTGATTCATCACCAGTAATTTATCATTATCTTTCATCCAAGTGAGCAAGCGGAACAAAAAAGAGGTGCTGCATCCACTAAAAAGATGCAGAGAACAGAATCTGGCATTAGCGGTTTGGCATTAACATCACGACTCAAACATTGTAATTATTCCTTAAAACCTCATGAGGGCAGAGATTTTGTAAGCGAGCAAGAAGCCCACACATGCAAGGAAGGAGTATAGCCTTAAGCACAGAGAGTGCACAGACAGCATCATGCAAGATAAAGCTCTTATAGAGGGAATATGAAATGTGCAAGGAACAAAACAGACAGGTATGCAGACATGAACAAGTGAGTCAAGTTCACTGTTAATGCTATGATATACACCACGCATTCAGTGAATTAAGGAATTTTGCAAAAATTAGGTCTTTCATATCATCAGGTAACCTTGAAACCTTGACTAGATTAAATAATTGCAGCTCTCTCAGGCCTCAATCAGAAATCTGTCTCCTGCCTACAGCTGGTGCAAAATGCAGCTGCCAGGCCTCTAACCAATACGAAGAGACAAGACCATATAACACCCATCCTTGACTCCCTTTAACTGGCTACCCGGAGGTTTTAGAATTGACTATAAGGTTTTATTGATCACTTTTAAAGCCATTTGGGGTCTTGCCCATAGTTATATTTCAGATCTTTTAGTTTTTTTTTTATGCACCTGAATTCAGCTTAAGATCCTCAGACATGCCCGTCCCTAAAACATGCCTCATTACAAAAATGAGAATATGAGCCTGAGAATATGATATAATCTTCAGTCACTTCTCTAAACCTACTTTTATATAAAAGCATTCTCTTAACTTCCATCTCTTATTGGGCTTATTTTATTCTTTTGACACATGTTGCTCCTTTTGCTTCCACACCTCCTCCCTCATGTTTTATGACCTTTAAACTATTTTGTAAAGCACTTTGTAACTCTATTTTGAAAAAAGGCAAACACATTACTGTCACATTTTAGTAAGAATGTCTCTTGTCAACCAGTCGCAGGTGTTAGCGAATCCACCAGGGCTAATGGCAAGGCTTTGGACTTTGGACAACTATAACTTACTGGTGCAAAATGTTGAGGTCTCACCATTTATTCTAAAGCAATGTGAATTTTCTGTTTCTTGTTCATGGTAATAATAGTCCTTTCACCCAAAATAATGCATATGAGGAACCAGTCTCATCCAGTTAGGTACTTTCTCACTGCCACTGCTTAACCTTAGCCCTCGCCTGCTCGCTCCATTTGCATAAATATGGGGAGTTTAAAATGTCAGTGTGAAATGAAGCCACCTGATGAACTCATCCTGGGTTAGTTATGAGTCTATTAAGTTTATTAGGCTGGCAGCGAGTGGAAGCCAACTGCTGGAGGCTAGGCGTCGCCTGTTTCAGACATGTCGGCTTGCGGCTGTCAGACACATATGCACATACACGACATTAACACAAGTGGGCATGAACACATATATACAAGTGTGCAATTCACAGGAGTCATTTATACAAGAACTGTTGCTTTTAATTTGGGTCTCTTCTGAGATTTTAATTGATAGACCGCATATGTAATCAGATGGGCCAAGCAAATGTACGCACTTGTTACATTTGGTATTTCTACCAGAAGAATCACTTTAAAGTCACAATGATTTGATTTGACAAGACTTTAATTATGTACACTGATTGAACACTAAATGCCAGGCAATTCATTAAAATTCTTCTTTCATGTATTTTTATATAAAAAATCTCTTTATTCGTGGTGTTAACATATATAAAACCAGCTGTGCTGAGCAGGATAGGATAGTTTTATGTGTTAGGGTACAACGGACGTGGGAGACTTGTCTCATGAGATCAGCGGTGATGTGTTGCCTTTAGGGGACAACCAACTTATCAGCCTACTTGAACTGATGGAGGTCTTGTTAGTCCTTCAACACTTTGCCTCTCTGACAAGTGGAAAGCATGTGTTGGTGATAATAGCCAACCAGACCATGGTGGCTTTCATAAACAGGCGAGGCGGAGTTTGCATATCCCAGGCCTGGAGAACCCAGGAGCCAACCTCATGTTGAGAGGCAGACCGGGTTTGGACTCCGTTTTGGAAAGTGGAGGTGGATCTGTTTGCCTTGAGGCATAACGCACACTGTCCACTGTGGTTCATGCTGATGCCCCAGGATCCTCCTCTGGGGGCGGACACGCTCAGTCACGCACCACAAGCAAAGAGGCCTGCAGCACACTTTCCCTCCCCTAAGTCTCTTCCTCTTCCTCCTCCTCTACTGGCAGCAGTCAAACAGGAGAAACCGACGGCCGGTGTGGTGGTACTGGACTGCACAGTGGCTCCATGGTTTCAGAGAAATGAAACAAATGGCGAACAGAGCGGAGGGAGTGGTGCACCATCTGGGGCAACACCTCAAAGTTTTACTACTGAACAGGACAGACGGATCTGCAAATGTGGTGAAAACTATCCAGTTGCGTGAGCACAATCTGACATTTTATGCCATAAATGATGATGCCGTTGTTTAGTGTGGTGAACAATGCATCATTAGGGAGAGGACCACTGACCCTGGTGAACCTACATGTTAGACAATCAATTAGGTTTGAGTGTGGCAGGTGATTGACGTAATCATATCTGACCAGCACGGCCCTATTAGAAGGCAAATCCTGTAGTTACACATTGTAGTTAAATGATCATAGATACCTAACAAGTCACCCTGTTGCTCCATAAGTCGCCATAAGACAGAGTAAAGTACATTCTCATGAAAATTTCATTGCACAGAGCCAGTTAAACGAGTGGTTAAGCCAGTTAGTTACCATGCATAACCATCGTTTCCTTTTCCGGAGACAATCTCCTTCATTTTGAAGATTCCATCATTTTGAACAGCTCGAGATCATAGGCAAAGCATTTCACAGCAGATTGCTTCACTGACTACAATCAGTATACTACACTTTTGAACAGCCCATCCCCTTTGTTATGTCCCACCCCAACATCTTGTTTCAAATGAAAATCCATTTGAAACTCTGGAAGTGAGGCACCGGGAAATTTACTTGCAATTTTAGCTCTACTTTACTCGCCCCCCCCTCTCCCCTAAATTCACTCCACATACCGGCTCAGTGACTCCAGCTGGAGCCGGGCTCGCCATGTGATGTGGTGTCACGCAGGCTACCACCCGCTATAGCTTCCTCTCTCGTCGAGTCCCCCTTTTAGCACAACAGACGGCCGCGCTGCCAGTTGAACCATATCAAAAGCGTGGTGTTGACTTGGATGAAAGATAGTTTTTCCACCTCGAGACTGAGCCTTACAGATTTTTCTAACTCGGCTACGCTCAGAAAAAAAAGGCATCGAACCACCCACTGACACAGAGGCGCACACACACACACACACACGCTGGTTTGATGTGTATGATGCAGTGCAGTAGGTAGTGTTGGGGGAGTAAACATCATTGCCATGCTGCCACGAAGCCTCAGAAAGTATCAAGAAGTAGTTTGATACAGTCCTACTCTGGTCATCCAAGCTGAAGCTCTCAGAGGGAGAAAGAGTCAGAGAGACGGGGAAAGCTGCTGTGACAAACTGAGTAAGAGTGCAGTGATTGAGGGGAAGGGGGGCGGGGGGGCGGTGTAGCCTGCAAGATGTAGTGGAAGAGGGAAAAAAAAAGAGGAGAGGCAGGGAGAAACAGCAAAAAAGGAGGGGTAGGGAGAGGAGAGAGACGCCTGCCTGGTTTACGCCGCCTGCCCGCTGCTCCGAGGGACAGGCACGGCGTTTGATCTCGCGAGGAGCTTCGCACGGGAGAGATAACTCCACAACTCATCTCAGTAGGACTCCCCCACTCTCCCACAAACACCCTGCCCAGCATCCCCTCTCCTCTCCTCTGAGATAGAGAGGGGGGGGAGGGGGGAGAGGAAGAGAGAGAGGGAGAGAGAGACTGGGAAAGAGATGAAGATGGAGAGGCGATGAGCAAATGGTAAAGTATGATTTATGAACACTTCCCTCGCTCCCTTTTTCGCTCTCCCCTTCTTCCCTGTTGGGGGGTAAACAATGCCGCGTTCCTCCGAGGCAATGTGTGTACAGTCTTGCTTTCCGCCTATCTTGCTCATGCACACAGACATAAAGAGAGAGAGAGAGAGAGAGAGAGAGAGAGAGAGTCCCCCACCTCTCGGTCTATCCCCTCCCTCCTCCTCTGTCTTTTAGCTCAGAGATCTATTGTGCTGACTTCTTAAAAGGCCTTTGGGGTGTCACTTGGACAGAGTGGATGGGCCTAATTGCATTTAGCGAAGTGGAGGCAAAATCTGTACAAAGCGTAAATGGATTGAGGCTGAATGTTCTTTTTTTTTTTTTTTTGCTTGCTTTATTCAATCGTCCCCGTAATGCACCTTTGTCACTTTGTAAAGCTCTGTCACTTTGTGTGCTTTCAACATTTCCTCCTATTTAAGCTAGTTAAATATGCATCATATTGACTCGCAAAATGCTGACACGTCGCAATCCTCAGAGGCCACTTACAGTAGCGGCACGGCGCAAAAAAAAAAAAAAAGACTCTATGAACTCGATTATTTAACTGTTAGCAGCAGCATTTTCGCATTCCGCTTTAATGAGTTGGACCTTCATTCATTTCACAGCGAGAGGTAAATCATTATGGCTCCCTAATGTCTTTACTTTTACGGCTTCGGTGTTGGGATTGTATGCAGAGCAGTCGACGCCCACTCACCCGAGTCTTGTTTACCGCTTTCATAATGAAAATCAATGCACTTGGCGGCCATAAACTGTATTTGATGTTCATATAATTTCATCTCTATAGCTACTCAAATCTAATCAAGTCCCAAGCAGAGCCTCTTTGTTTTAGCAACAGTTCAGTATCGGCTCTATGGATGGTCCTGGGTGGCACAGTTGTTTTTTTTTTTTTTCTAAATTGTACTGCCGAAGCGTGAGAGTTTTTGTGTTCAATACGTGCCTCGTATTTTTCCTCCTAACCCTCCGCTCCCCTCCTCCCCACCTCCCTCTATCTCCCCTCCTGTGTGACCTTTCGATAGTCTGGCTTGGCAGTCTCCATCTTGGGGGGTGCCATGCCTCCTTGCGAGGGTGATAATGACTGTTATCATGAAAGTGGGGAGGGAGAGCAGACGGAGGGCATATATTATACAGCAATGTGACTAACAGGAGGGGAGGAGAAGAGAGGAACAGCATGCCTTGACAGCACAGATGCAGATACACAGAAGAGGAATGCTGCTTAAATATAACAGTCAGCGTGGGGTATTTTAAAAGCTTACAGCATGCTGCCCAGTCCAGCCCCACCACTAATAGTCAACAAACGGGAACAGAGGCACTATTTACTGACTGACACAAATACTACTGCGACATAATCCTGAGTTTTTACCCATACACAGGATCCGATGTCACTATCCGCTGTGCTGTTGTGCTCAGGTAAGTGTTTACAGATGAACCTGACTTTGAATGGGACTTTGAACGGGGCTGAAGACACTTTAGACTCAACTGACAAAAATATAAGCACAGAAGTTGATGGTTGAGTCTACATTAATGGTGTATACGATTTTGTATTGATTCTTTGGACACCAGTATGATATTTGTTGATATTAAAAATTCTGCCAAGATACAATTTCGTTTTGATTAAATTCAGGGGCCTGCCATCAATATAAGACAATATGCTGATTTATTCCCAAGAGGGGAGCAAATATCCTCATTGTCTTTTTCTTGGCTGCTTCCCATTATCTGCCTGACACTAGCACTGTCTGAAAGTTTAGAAAGGAGGAGCGTTTGGACAGAAATTATGACAGAAGCATGTACCATGCGAATTTCAAAATAAAGGCGTATCTTAAAAACGATCAATGTTTTCACTTGGCATCTTTATATTAGATTGCTGATCATCATATATTGATCCAGATCAATGGATGGTTACACCCCTAGTCTACATGGTTCTCACCATCAGCCTCCGATCAATTTTGTGTTTATTCAGTGTTTTTTGTAAGATGAGTTTTAACAGCCCAAACTTCAATCATCCCACAATTTTGCGTAGTGCACCTTTAAAGAATGCTGGAGGACGTCACAAAAATTTGGATTTTGATTGTTTGAGTAAACTCTCTAAGTTACAAATTGATGAAATACAAAATCATATTCATCCAAGTACTGTGTGTATCATATATATATGTGACCATAATGGATATATCTGGTAAAAAGTGTCAAATGTGGCTGTGATATCAGTATGGAAACACTTTGCAAACACTCCATTATTCTTCAGTGCATTAAATGTGAAATGTCTCCCTTCTCTTCCTCTCCTGCTGTATCTTGAATGTCAAATCCATTCATCGCTCTTAGATCATTAGAGCGCACATGCAAGTTTATGTGACTGACAGCCTTGTAGGTATAATTATAACACAGAATTACCGCGCGCTAAAACCTTGAATCAATATCCTTGCTCTTGAAACACATTCATCTCCGTAAAAAAGCAATTAAACACTGACAAATCAAAGGGTGCCATTCTATGGCACACCCCACCTGCAACGTCTGGAGTGAGAGGTCAAACACTGAGCGACATGAAAGATTAAATAAATCAATAATACATTCAGGCAGAGTGATTCAGACAGGGCGCCTAAATGAGGCATCGTAGCCTCGTCACTTTGGGAACAGGTGTGCTGCCGCGGAAGCTCCTGTACCTCCGCATACGGCGTGTATATTTGGCGTGTCAAATGAGCAGGTGTTGTCTATAATTCATCTTTATTCCATATTTCATGTAGTGGAGTGGGAGAATGGGTTTTGGAGTCTGCTGGGGGGAGTGAGGGGGGTTCTGAAAAAGGCTGCCAGCCTTCTGGCTCACTGTGGTCTACCTCTTCAGGAGGTCTCTCAATGGGACGGGGTGTGAAGGAATCTGTGTGTGTGCATTTGTCTGTGTGCACGTCTGTTTTTATATATAGCCAAATGAAATGTTTACAGGAGTATGTGTAAGGCTAACGTCATCTAAAAAAAATGGTCTGCTAGGCCGGTATTGACCATGCTGTTTTTTGACACACTGACCTGAAAAGCTCAGACTGGACTCTGCTCGCAAATAACAGATGCACCTTTCTGCAAACGATCAAATGTTTATTTTTCACTTATTTATTTATTATTTTTTTCATACAACCTCAAAGGAGCTGCCAGAGCAAAAAAAGCAAAAAAAAAAAAAAAAAAAAAAAAAGCAAAAAAAAAAAAAAAAGGAATCTGGACATGAAGTAGAATATTGGAGTAATACACAGAGGCAGAAGAATGTACGTGAACCCACTTGCCAAACAGTGTTTTCATTTTGTTTCTGACTCAGAAATGCAAAAAAACAAAAAAGAGAAATAACAAAAACACTGTGATAAAATACTTGAATTTTGCTGGAGAGACAAAAGCTTCCCATTATTCCAATTATTATATTACAACTTATTCAGCAAAAGCGATTCAACAGCATCACTTGGGGGAAAACTAAATGAAGCCCCTTCTGCAGTAATGGGTAATGTCTACTTTAACAGCAATAACTTGAGCGGTTGATCTTTCACTCGGATGCCTGGGAGGAATCTGGGGCCATAACTGTTTCAACTGAGGCTGTAATTCATGCATTGTACTGCGCAGCTCCTTCTGAATTTCCACCCTGCTTGTCAGTGGGTTTTATGTAGAGGTCTGATTTTTGCCACAGAGAGAATTCAGTATGAAACAGTGTTCGAATGTATTTCTGTGTGTCGAGGAGCGGGCCAAAGCAGAATGTTGATGTTAAAGGGGAAAGCAAAATCCACCCTAAGACACATGTACACTCTTTGCAAGCAGAGACTGGTAATGTGCATTGCGTTTCTGGTGTTGTTGTTTTTTTATTTTAGGGTGTAATGCTGTTTCTCCTTTGTAAACTCGCCATACGTGATGCACATAGAGAGCAGCTACAGCTACAATGAAGCCTAATGGGAGACAGAAGTGAGCTCTCCTTATGCTGGATTTCTCCCCGCATGCTTGTTTAACATCGCTGCAAATTGCTGAGTCTACAAAGATGCCCTGGCTCTATTTTTAAGGTTGACACCGAAACTTAACAGCTAATGTTTCCATTTAAATTCATAGTTTTTTTTTTGTTGTTGTTGTTCCTATTTAACATTATTGTAGCTGAGCCTCCGGTGATGCAACTGGATTAATTTTTGGCCAGTTAGCAATCGAATAACAAAAATACATCATCAAATCCAATGCAATTGCCAGTCCAAGATAATACATAGTGTGAGTTTTAGGCTAGAATTTTCCTTTAAGAAGGATACTGGAATGGCGCAAGTATTTGAATAAACTGAAATGGCTGAATGGTATTTTTTTTTTACTTTTCTGTACCCATGAAAGATTTGGTGGGCATCCATTCTCTTTTTCAGCAACAGCCAGCCTGGTTCTCATACAGTAACACACATTCCAACCTCAAGTCGCCTGGTACATCCACAGTCTACTGTGAGCCACCGAGCTGCTGCACTTGGGGGTTACACAAGAACACCTCAGTGGGAGATTCAGAATCAGGGAAAAGTGTTAAACGGCCGTGGAGTTGCTCTGTAGCACAGTTTGAAGATTTATCAAGTAAAGGTTAGCCGTAAATTTAGCCAACCGGATTATATCTCAATTGCTTTGGTAACTACATTCTAATAAGAATCTACAATGTCATTTTGAGAGGATATAAAATCCCTTATTATGCCACTTATGCCCCTTTATTTTGTGCAGACCCTGCAATGTGATTTAAATGGGATCAGACAGTTACACAAACAACAATTAAAAGCTTGGTTAAGTTTGCTCTTGCTGATTACCACTGAGGTTTCATCCTGCATACAAAGCGGCGCCTCCACAACAAATGTCTGTTGACGAGCATTTGTGATGATCAAGGCGCCGGTCGGAAGCAGGCTGGGTCCCTCCCACAGAACAATACAGCGGCATCCAAGGACTGTATGAATAAGGAAAGACACTTTAAAAGACATACGGTTATAGTCTATCATTCGGGGGGCCCGGCAGAAGCATGTAGCTTCAGTGCTCTGTCACCGTTGCTCAGTCATAACAATAAATAGTCAAATGGGGCGATCCATTTTGATTGGTAGACATAGGGAACATCAAAGGGCTGCCAGGAATGTAACACATCATCCATACACGAAGACAAACACTAGCCCTCCACCAGTCATAGCCATCCTTCATGGTCCTAGATGAGATGGGGTGTTGTGATTGCTTTGCAGGGTGGTGGCCAATGAAGACAAATGGAAAGCTACAATATGTCACCATCAGTACAGTGCAGCACACTGACTGAATACCAGCCAGAATGGCCACAAGAGGAAGGAAAGTCTTCTCATTAATAGAGAGAAATAAGTTGTGATAGCACAAAATGTGATTAAAAATTGTGGTAATTATAAACAGCCCATATCAGCTTTGTTGTTGTTATTAGTAATGTTGTTACCCTCTGTCCCCCGTGAAAAATAAAATAAACAAAACAACAGTCTATAATATATTCTGGTAAGTTATGCGTCATGTCCTGGGTGAGCAACAGGGTGAGAAACAGCGCACTAGCCAAAACATAACCGGCCACGCAATAATCAATCAGCAGCCATGTGTCCTGTTCCTGATGATCTGTCCTTGAGCGAGACGCTGAACTCCTACCCGCTGACTCATCATAAGTCACTCTGGATAAGAATGTCAGCTGAAATGCCTCCGATGTAAACATGACGAATTAACACCCAAAGGTTGATGCAAACATGTGGGAAGGGGACTGGCGAGGTGTGCGATCTGACAGAAAGCAGCTCGCTGAGCCACCACATCTTGCATCAGCAGGTGTCATCCCAAACAAAAACAACCCACGCCCCTGCCTTTAATGTTAATGCCAAGATGAACCATGACATTTATTTGATCGGGTTACAGCTAATGTTTGATGTACAGTCGTTCTGATATTTTTGGAAGAGCAAATTAATGTTTTGATGATTTTGTGATGCAAAGCAAGACCCAAGATGCGACCCTGGGTCTGGTTTTTGTGTGAGTCATCTGAAATCATAAACACTATACAACGCTTTTCCCACGCTCTACCGCGGAGAGGAAAGCAAAACAAAAATGAAATCTGGATTCTGATATGTGTTTCTTTGCTGGGCTTTACCACCTGCCTCAAAGTGGCCTAAATGTACAGTATATATTTCTGCAGTTATGTGGAAACATTGCTGACATCTCATTGGATCGCTTGGAATACTACATTAAACAAACAATGCTATACAATTTCTTGAAATGCTACACTGATCACTTTGTGCGTGGCTGGAATTGAATTGTCTGGAATGTGATATTTGGACCGACTACATCCCGGTGAAGGCAGAGTGAAGGAGAGAGAGAGTCGTTCATAAATCATTCCCTGACATTGCTGCTTCATTACCCCAAACTCACTTTCTCCCTGTCTCTCTCTGTCTCTCATCAAAACTCCATAATCCCTGTCAAAGCTGTTTGGATTGTAGGTTAAAAGTGCTTCACAAACAGGGGTAGGGAGGAAGGGAGAGAGGGAGAGATAGAGGGAGAGAGAGAGAGAGAAAGAGAGAGAGAGCACTATAATCTCCTCTGCATGGAGCTCTGCTCCACACACTCTTATGATAATTACTTCTCACTGGCTTTCACTGGCTCCATACCTTTTTTTATAGGTGTTGGGAGGGTGCAAATGGAACTAGCCTGTAATTAGAATGCTCCCAGCAGAGAGAATCATGGCCTCTGTGAGCAAAAACCCAGTACAGGGGAGAGCTGATCATTGGCTTTTTGAGGCTGCCATCGGGCCCCCTGCTTCCACCAGAAATGTCAGCTTGATGGATTTAAGTCAAGGTCAAATTTGAAAGCTCTGCTTAAAAGCTGAGTGGTGTTATGGATTAAATGTTGGGAAAGCAAAAGCAAAACAGAGTGTAGCACTCTCTCTCCAAGCCTATACTATGCAACCTAGGGCCATGGAAAATAGCTTTTGGTCAGCAGTAAGCTATGTCACGCATGGGCCGGGGGAGGAGGGGGGGCGGAATGGACCTCACCTGAAGCTGATCTGTCCATTCCACATGTGCAAAGCCTGGAGCTTTCCGGGCCCTCGGTGCACCATGGGAACACAATACCTATAGCTGAGCAGGCGACAGTTATTAGAGAAATCCTCTAATAGAGAAGCAGCCACATAAATCTAGTGCAAATATTCTCTGAGAGTGACATCCACAGTCCACTAACTACTATCACATGCAGCCTGCAATTGGATTATCTGCCGAATTAACTGTAAAAGTAGTCAGTGTTGCATTGGATTATCTATTTATATTAGCCAGAGAGAGAGAAACTTAAGTAAGGCTGCAGCTGGCTGGCTCCAACTGGAGTGTTTATACGTGATCATCGGCCTTGGAAACAGAGTGCATTAGTCATATGAAATTGATTTTCATGTGACATTTAAAATTATTCAGTGGTTGCTGTTAATCTAGGTGTCTCTGACACCGTGGCAAAGGTGTAAAAGGCGTTCAATTGTGGTAATAGCCGGGATTTTTAGAGGAATGCCAGCAGTGCAGCAGCAGTGACTAATTGAAGGGGCATTTTAGGAAAAACAGGTATCACCAGAGGACGGGGACTTCTGACTAAAATCCCCATTTTAGTGACCAGTGTGCTTACACAGCGCTGGCTTTGCTGGCCGCAAGTGATTCATCTCTCGCAGATAAAAGTAAACAACTGCTGCCTGGAGAGATGGCTGATGGTCGCTGTCCATGGTGCTGAATTTACCCTTTGCTGTTTTCTCTCTTCTCTCTCTCTCTCTCTCTCTCCCTTGCCCTTTGTCCCTCTGTCTGTCCTTCTGTCTCTATCTGCCCTAGGCCTGTCTGCAAGCGCACATTGCCATTGTCACTCATAGCTGTCTAAGTGAGACTGCTGCAACCACCTCTAACACACACACACTATAATGCCCCTGACAGGTGAAATGAGTGCAATCACTGTCTGCGCAGTGTCGGTGGCTCCAGTCAATATCTCGCTTTGACTGTTTCAATAAAAACCTTCAAAGTCTCCCGGCAGAAGCCATACAATCAACACAGCCGTGACCCATTCAAATAGGTGTCAGCTCCATTCAAACCAACATTGGCCTTTCCTCTCAAAGAGAGATACATCAAGCCTTCCTCTTCTTCTATCTTCATAGGGACGTGACGGCAGATGTGATTGGGTGTGTAGGAGGCGGCATACTTTGCTGTAGTGCTGTTAAGGACAGCGGCTGATTGACAGCCGAAGACTGTGCCAATCTGGGAGATATAGCATTCCCAGAAAGACATCCATCCCTTTGCCCCTCCAGCTGAACCAAGTCTAGGTAATGAAGACCCAGCCAGCGACCTTTGAAATATTGAGAATGCAGCAAACAGACGGAGAGAAGACATGACATACAAACAGAAATATACCGTGCTGATGTAGAAAATATCATACAAATGCACGCATAAATACACAATTGTTCTCATTTAAAGGGGCACAAAAGAAGTTAATTTGCATCTTCTCTTCACAGCGCTGCAAAATGTAATGTAATGAAATGTCAGAAGTTGACCTGAAGCCTAAATTGATGGAATCTCGCCACGGGTTTCAGAAGTCTCTAGCACGCTGTGACGTGCTTATGATTAAATATTGTGATATTTTGGAAAATAATTGAATTTCACTTAGTGTACGAGGACGCATCCATTGTTGATTTTATCCATACCAATTCATTAAATCGTCAAAGGCTTACTCTTTTATCTTCTCCGGTTCTAAGGCAAAAGAGGCTCTTTGTTATTTCTCGGGACATAATCCTTTGTATTCGTGGCATGGGTGAACAATCATAACTAATGAAGTATCACTTCACAAGAAAGAAGAGAGAGAGAGAGAGAGAAATTTAATTTATAATGTGTCAACAATTTTTGAGAAGCATGTCCAAACGCTGCAGCACTTTAGAAATTAACGGTGAGTTGGCTTCTTTTGTTGGGCTTGCCGTTTATTTATTTATTTGTTTGTGAGAAGCTGTCACTTTGCCATTAAGGACCTCTGCCCCGCTCCCGGTGGACGGTCCGAGATGGAGCCTTTCACACATGTCAAAGAGAAATGAAAGCCTCGCTGAATCTGGTGTCTCTTTGAATCTATTACTGTTTCTGTTAGTAATTCAATTTCACATTGCTCTAATAAGGAAATTTCATGCCTTTATATAATATTCATTTCACACGTTTAAGCAAAGCCCAAGGCCCACCACTGTTCCACTGGGTCTTCCAATGGGCTTCACAGTTCAAAATTTAAATTCCTCTCTTCAATTGGCTTATTTAATCCTTGAGTGCCCCGCTGGTATGCCAACATCAATTAAAGATGGCTCAAGGTCCAGTGCTCTATGTGTTAAAAATGAGAGGTTTGCAAAAAGCAACGCTCTGGGTTTTATCTACCTATTTTCTTTCTAAATATTCACTGATGTTACTTATATCAATCGCATTCTCTTAGAGTAACGTTTTCTCAAAGAATAATTCAATACAGTGAATTGCTCGGAGCATCCACTATTCTGAGAAAGCGTATTTTTTCGCTGTATAGAGGCTGCATGAAATTCATGAGCGCGAGCCTCATCCTACAGATCTCTCACAAACAATGAGCTCAGAGTGCCACTCTCTCGCTTCCCCCCTTTCTCTCTCCCTTGCCTAGCATGACTTTCATATTCCCTTTCATGAATAGCCTTTGCAATAAATTGAAAAAGGCCTCTTTTTTTCCCTCAGAATGCTTTTCCTCCCCAAGTCCCTTTTGGTAACATGAAAAATCAGCAAGAAGAATG
>OMLF01048128.1:0-23406 GCA_900302615.1 Holocentrus rufus | reverse complement strand
CATTCGGTTCAGTCACTCAGTGGAATGTGCTATAGTCAGAATGTCATTCACTGGGGATAAAACCAGCTCATTCATGGAGGGCTACACTTTGTGACGCTGGTGGATTCATGAAAAAGGCCACTCAGGGTCAAGATGCATAAGAATGTATTCTCATTAAAATGCCTTCTGAACAACAAAACGGAGCTGCAGTCGTTTCCGGTGTACAGTATTTGCACTGCGGTCAATGTACCTTCAATCATAAAGGTGTTGGGCTTGACATCTTGGCAGGGTGTGGTCACGGTAATCATGTTGAGTGGAAGTTTCCCCTGCAAGCACATAGACTCTTTACACACAGCTCTCTGATGCAAACAGCGGATGCACGTAGACAGCTGCAGATGTGATTAAGTTTAAGAGAAAGTGAGTCAAGAGGTCCGTCATACCTTATAGAAGAGTCCGTCCTCCTCCTCTGAGAGGATGATCAGGGTGGATGGATACATCACCAGCAGTCTGTCACTCTGCTCCTGTGGACATAAAATATAGCTGGAAGTGAGTTTTGCACTTGTTGTGTTCACATGACATGCAGTGTTCATCAAAAACACTATAGTGGGCCTGCATCAAGACATTAATTTTTCTTTTCCATTTCAGTGAGTAAAAGAGAAAACCAGTGTTATTTAAAGCAAATTCAGTACAGTCCATGTCTAATTTACTTTTTCCATAATCATTTTATAATGCATGAGAGATTGAGAGAAAGCAGAGCCTAGAATGTCACATAGATACGAAAGCTCTGACCATGGGCTCAGTGAAATAAAACAGAAACTTTGGCAAAGCCAAATTAAGGCTTCATGATGGAGTGTCTTGCTCTGGCAATTTTCAAATCTCTGGAAGTTGTTTTTTTTTCTATATACTGCACAAAAATAAATTGCAGCAAATGGCTTCCTCTGAAAGAAGGAAATGAGGCCTGATATGTCTGACAAGGCTGACTGTGTGCAGACACCAGGGGAGGGATAACCCAGACGATTGGCACCAACTTAAAAAGACACTGGTATACTAGAGATAGAGAGGTGCATTTTAAATCCCAGTAAGATCCTGATTAAACCAGTTTGCTGGGCAGTTGAAGGCGCGGCAGACAGAGAGTGTATGTTTCTTCTCTCTCGCTGAGGGTGTGTCTGGATAGACAGCTGACATTCCAGCTGTGAGGTGAGTCGAGTCGCTGCGTGAGCCAGGCAAATGCCTCTCACACACCCAAGCCCTAAATCTCACACACTTCAATCGAGCTGCCGCAATTTCCCACAGAGAATTAATTGCAGCGAACGTTGCAAGCCGTGTCATGACTACTGTTTTTATTGGCTGGGGTGCAAAGTCGAGTCCGCATTATTTATTTGTGCTCTTGTCTGATTTGGTGAGCATGTCACCAGTGTTTCATCAGCTGGCTGCAGGTGCCTGATGACTTTGTTAGATCTTGACATGAAAATAAAGGTAATAGAGTTGAATCTGCAGCAGACATATTATATCTCATGTCAAAGTATGGACTCCACCCATTACAGTCACTCCTTGCGATGCATTGAGGTAATGTGTATGTTGCGCAATTGAAAAGCTGTGAGTCACCTGTCTCTAGAGCTGATGTTATGTTTTCTTTTTTCATCATGTTAGAATTCCCAGAGTTTGAAAACAGATAAGCATCATGATAGCTCATACAGTTACAGCCGATTGTATGATTCCATAAAAATAGCTTGCTTTGTTTTCGGTGACGCCTTTACTGGTATGACAATAATAGTCACACAGGCTTGATAGTGACTTACAGCGCGTGGGTGTCATACCTGACAGGGAAGGTGCTGCAGTCGGACTTTGGTGACATAAGTGATAACCCCCAGACTGTCCCGCTGAGAGCCCTCCCACTCGTAGATGGGTTCTCTGTTGATGGAGTTCCTCAGCTCCTCTCTGCCCTCAGGAATCTCGCCCTGGTTTACCTAGACACACAGGGATTACAGATGTTAGGAAGAACGAGCAGAGAGTAAACATGAACAGACCTCTGCCTTTAAGCAAATTCAAACATGTTGATTTAGTGAAATATCACTGTGGCTTCATGAGGCTTTTAATATGGCACAAAAATGTCATCGGATGAATTATGTTCTGCTGCAGCGATGCATTCAGGTCCATGTCTTTCGTTAGCTTTTAATACATGCCATCAGTCATTTCCACACCTGTGGGTGTGGAGTCAGCACTTTAACCCCGTGCAGATGTGAGTGTTGGTCTGACGTGGGCTGTGATGCGGTCAAGACCGCTCCCTGGTATCCAGCCCTCAGGCAGACAGCAGTGAGTGACCTTAATGACTCACCACAGCTACACACTCATACACATCCTGTTGGTGTTTTACCAGAAGTGGGTCAGGCTTAATCCACCAGGTAGATTAAGAGATGGCCACACTCGAGGGCTTGTTTGAATTTGCAAAAACGGATGGTAATCTTGTTGCACACACACTTGAGTCTTTTTGAGCATGAAAGCCAAGCCTTTAGGCAGGCCAACATTATGTGCAGACTCTGTTTGAGGAGAGATCACACCAAAAAAAGCTGCGTAGCTAATTAAACATACCTTGACTCTGGTGTAGTTTTCGGGTGCAATGGCAGTGCCTCCATTGGCCTCAATATTTTCTTTGAGCAGGCCAAACCACATGTCCATTTCTTCTTGGCTGGCACAGTAGACGATGATGGGGTTGAGGCTGACACCTGCAGGGGGCAAAGGTCACAAAGTCAAAGGGTCACCAAGGCTTCTGTTTCTCAACTCTTTTGCAGAAAGCTCGCTGGTCAATTATTCATACGGCTCCTTTACTGCATAGTGTTATGCAATACTTACAATGATGTTCTCATGTTTGGTAACATGTAAAAGACAATGAAACACTTATATAAGCTGTTGCAAAAGACCACCCTTGACCCGCTGTATGTTGCCCTTAAAAATTACAGCAGACAGTTCGTCCCGCAAACTGTTTACCCAGGAGGAATTAGCTGGATCTGGGGTGAATAAAGCTGGAATCTCCCTCTATCAGGCCCACACATACCAGAGATAAACACCAGAGATAGTCACTTTCATTCCAGCCCAGTGCCTTTGTAATTGCCGGGAACCAGAGCCTGCTGACTGCTCCTCTAATAAGCAGCAGCACCAGTCTCATCTGCTGACTTTCTGATCATTCCTGTTCATTCCTCATTTTTTTTTTTTTTTTTTGCCCTTGAAAAAAGGCATTTTTTCCCCACAGTTCAAGCAAGGACGGCGATGTGAAGACTCTTAAGGCCGGAATCATGTTTCTCAGGAGCCACTTACTGTCTTCCCCCGACTTGTTAGTGAGTTTAAAGAGCTCATTAACTGCTTTTAAAAGTCATTAACTGTCATTATCTAACGTACAAGAATCACAGACATGATAATTCTAAACATATGTAGACTTTCAGGAGTTTTTCCAGGACCTCTTGCGGAGTGATTCCTGACTCTGTAGGTCAGCTCCTCAGACATTACGGTAAAACTGATTCATATTTTCAGCTGAGCAAGAGGAAGCTGCAGGTCTCAAAGTGGATATCTCCACATTAGACCTCTCACTTGACTCAGGATTTTGTCATGCCGCCTCTACACATGTTTCCTGTCAGTGACGCCTCCCGTTAGGTAAATAAAGGCTCATATTGAAGAAGGAAAACATCTGAAAACTCAACAAAAGAATGTGTTTGTTCCGGGAAGTAAAGCAAAACCAAATATAGTTGAGCAAAGTTGAGGAGTGTCAACATTTTGATAGCTGGGATGCCTTAAATTTCAATAATATGGTAATAATAAAGAAATACAAACACAGAAACCTTACACTTGTCACAGCAGAAACGAACTTTACAGGCTTAGGTTTTTTCACCCTGTAATTTTACAATAATCCTTAACAGAAATTATTAAATACTTTGATATCAGTCACTACATTTACACCAAGAGCCATTTTTCTACTCTTTGAAAAGAAGTTTCCGCCCATTCAGAGATCAAATGCTAAGTGGCATTACTACCGGGCATTAAGCTGAGTAGTTTTTGGAATGTGCTATAGATTATGGGTAGTGACAAGGCTAAGAGTGGCTGCTGGTCTTTTCTGTGCGACAGCTGGGTTGGCCGGGACGCACCTGTCATCTAACAAGGGAGGGGGGGCCTCAGAGGCCGGCTTGGCCCCCCTGACCGAGGGTGAAAGGGGCCTCACTCTAGTTAGTGTTGGGGTTGAGTGGAGGTGAAGAGGGTCGCAGCACCTTTGAATCACTGGAATGTGGCAACATAGGCAAAGCTGGAGCTTGGAAATAGCGTGCCGTTTTTTATCTGGTGTTTTAGCAAGAGACTTTTGGATCTATCAGGGACGAGAGGGCCAAATATAGTACATCAATGAAACTGAAAAAAGGGCGAGAATATGAAAATTAAGTGGTGACAAATTTGAATTAAAGTTTAAAATTCTTATTTCCCATCTCTTCTTCCTCCTCTTGGTTCAACTGTCATTTGAAGTCAACCACTGAATTGTAAACAGCCTATTAGATCAGTCAGATCTAGTTCAAATGATTGATTGGTGCTTGATTGAGCACATCTAATAAAACTGAAAACAGGTGACTACAACATTCCAGGGTTCGGTGCCAGCACCTATTTCTTTCATATGAAGTAAAGTCAAACTCACCGTTGATCTGGAAGGCAAATTCCTGGGGCTGGCTGTGGTTGCAGTTCTGCTGCAGGTTGCAGATGGTGAGCTCTTTCAGGGGAAGAGTTCCCTGTACACAAAACCAAAAGAATCATCAAATAAAAACTGCCTGCTTATTTAGGCAATAAACATTCTCTCATTCATAGATTTGAGTCACAATTTTCACTCCATTATGTTCTACATGAGCGGACTATTCAGATCTGGGTTTGTATACATGTCACCATTCAGTGTAAATAATTAGGGTGATACTGAGGTCAGCCTTGTAAGCCGATTGCGTATTCATGTCTGTCTTACATTTGCCGTCATCCGCATTCTGACTAACACTGTATATGAGCGCTTAGTCGTCTCTTTTTGACATGGAGTCTAGCACTTAACAGACAGTAAAAAATGATTAATGACAGCTCATGCTTTATGAGACAGGTGAGGAGTCTTACACATACTGTTTACCAACACGCGCTCAGTGACGGGGGGTCGCATGGCAACAGGAATGATGGGATGACATATGATTCTGAATTCTGACTAATGAGGATATTAAATAGCAAATGAATAAAATTCTCTGACATCAGTTCACCCCATATTGGAGGGCATGATTGCTAGCAATGCTGCTCGGCTTTAAAAAAAAAAAAAAAACTCACCTGATATGTGAGCCCAGTTGTGTTATTGGAGACAAAATGAAGGTGTGTTTGGAAGAGGTCCAGGTAGCAGTCGTGCACATCCTGAAATAAAAGGAAAGTGGCGTGGAACAGTTAGAGATGCACGTACAGGGCTGATAGAATCAGCTCTTTCTCTGTAAGAATTAAGGTCTTGGTCTATACATGAAGGAAACTATGATCACTGAAATGCAGCGGCGTCCAACCGTGTCCCACCGTGAGTCACATGCATTCAAGTTTTCATTCCAACCAAACACCGCAGCAGCTGATTTCACCGATTAGCCCGACTTCAACCAGACCAGAGGAAGCTAATCGGTGAAATCAGCTTCTGTAGTGTTTGGTTGGAATGAATCAGGTTTCTTTTCATAACATCAGCTGGTATATCACCTCTATACTACAGTGGGTTCGTTCCTCCATGTGCTTATCTAATATTATAGAGTTGTGTAGGTGTAGCACTACAGCTTGCCAACACATTTTTTCAGATTAATCAGCTTTCAGTTTACTGCCAGGGCTCTTTGTCCAACAATTAACATCCTGTGTTGCAAACAGGCATGTCATGATCCAACAATTCTCTGTGAACTTTGATGGGCTGATTCATTGAGCACCAAGAGGAAACGCTGTGCTGGATCCCCTTGGACTTGCAAAAATTAAGGAATTTCTTAAGGGACCGCAAAACGTGATTAATATTCACTTCCTTCCTCTTGACAGCTAAGCCCCCGACTTCTTTGCCAGTTCATGTGTGGCCTCGCACACTTAGGTGATACATCGGCCCGTCTTTTGTGGTGTTCTTGTATGTTACAGCACTTTGTGTTCTTTTTCCCATCATGATCTCATCGAGCACAGCTTCCGCCGTATTAATCTCTTTTCTCTGTCTCTGACAGGACGGTTGTGTCACACCTCTGACAAAGTGCAATTCCCACAGTGAGGAGCCGGCGCGTCCTCTATCAGTCTCCGGGATCAGAGAAACTCTCTCTACCCTGAGGTTTTCTCTCCCGGAGATGTTTCACAACCGCAGCAGAAGCCTGCATGTCCAAACACAGGCTGCGGTCGGCTTTGTGGAAAACTGATTCGATTATTCACAGCCAGCCACCACGTCAATGCCAGCAGGGAGTTTCAGTGTGTTTGGTGGCCGTGGACCAACATCCTGTTCCCTCCACCTGTTTGCTTGGTTCACGCTCTCACAGGGCTCATAGGGTATGACTGGCACTATGTGTCACTGTAGGCTTGGCCTTTGTTTAAAACCTCATGAACCGCAGCGGGGATGTTGCGGCATGAGCTTTGTTTTGTTTTATAGTTATTGCTCTGATTATTTCAACACATGCGGTCGTAAAAAACGGTTATATTGCCCGCCTCACCTGGCAGTGGAGGAAGCGGAAGCGAACTTTGGAGCTGTGGATCATCCTTCCGTAGTTTTTCACGTTGATGCTGCTCTTCTTCCAGCCGCTGGCCGGGTCGTAGGGGAACGGAGGGTCCCACTTTATGTTCTCTATCGTCTGCAGGTCTTTATGGGACATTTCCTGCAAGCAGCCATTATGTTAGTAAAGTCAAGACACCATGCTGAATGCAACAATTTGACCCGCTGCCAAAGGAGTGACTTAGTGCAATAAATGCCATTCCACACACATGACAGCGTGTGCAGGGTAGAGGTTTTGTTTGGTATGCACATGGCTGAGCTTCGTGTTATTAACTGACTATATTTCATCCCAGCAGAAGGAGGTCTTTACCTTCCTGGGGGTGACGGTGCACAGGATATTGATGATGCTGTTGGACTTCTCCTGTCCCTCTTGGGGATTCTTCTTGCGAAACAGACGACTGCTGCTCGAGGTAAGAAGGAGAGAGAGAGAGAGAGAGAGAAAGAGAGAGTTACCAATGTTTGCCCTCATTTTCATGTTTGCTTTCCAATTATTATCCCCACTGTCAACAAAGATCTTTTCTTGTTCGAGGGATTTCCTTGTCGACTTTCTCAAACAAAGATGACCTAAAAATCAGCTGTGTCTGCTGCATTGTTTTGCACTTCAAATGCACTTCAATGATTTATTTCTCTTTTTCTTTTTTTTCCCATCGTCATCAGCTTACACACTAGATCTTTAACTCCCTGCACGGACCATTGAATCATGGTTTGCGTCTAATGTCACCGTGTCATATACATTGACCAGAGCCCCCTTTTGTCCTCGTGCCTTCAATGCCAGCCATTTAAATGAGCGGAACAATCAGGGCTTATGTGTCTGATAGGGAGGGTACGTATAGGGAAATCAGCATTCAATGTCCCCCTTTGTTTTGCTCTCATCTGTTCCCATTAGTGTCACATCTCCATAAGGAAGTTCTTCCGTTGCAGTGATAAGGCCGGGAGTCTGCTTTTGCAATCCCTATCTGGAGTTTATCTGCTTATCTGCCCATGTGCGAGTCAGTGTCCTCTGCACAATAACGCAGGCTTTTGTTTTTCTGGTGGGAATCAAGGTCTGTCTCGCCAAGGGCTCCATGTCGGGCATCAATCATTAGATGAGAAGATTAGTGTTTAACAACCATTCCGCTACAAAAGCCTGCTTCATTTTGGCATAAGCACAGAAAAAAAAATATGATAATCATCCACCGCACTGATGCAATCCGCCGTTACAAACTGAAAGAGGAATGCAGATAATAGACAGGTGTTGGATTTGCACACCTAACATTCTCCCAAGTCACTGTTTTGGCATTCACACTCACTGCCTGGTTCTGTGGGGAATACCTGAGCCCGGCCTAATTCACCGACACAAGGAGGGAGAAGGGAACACAGGAAGCAGGAACAGTGAACTTTTTGTTTATGCTGAACCATCAGTTCACCTTGGAGAGTGTATCAGAATTCAAGCTCGGAGCCGAGAGTTTTGAAAAGCCAACGGTTTGGGGCGATCGGCCTGTTTTTATTTGAACACAAATGGCTCTACTTGGCAGAGCTGAATGGAGCGTTGGACCAAATCAGCGCCCGAACAATTGCACAGCGCAGGGCAGCAGCAGTTAATCAGAATCAGGTGTGGTGGTCCAGCAGAGTGGGCTGCACCAAGGCAACATGCCCAGACATAAAACACTGGACCAGACATTAAACAAAAACAAGCCGAAAAGCAAATCTATCCGATTCATGTACGTCGGTATATGTATTCTTGATCAAAGCCCTCAGGTTTTGATAGTAAAATTTATAAGCAAATCTTAGATATCAGCTGTCATAAACCAGATCTTATCAAATAATAGCTCTAACTGCCCACATATGATTGAGATAATGAATTGGGTCAGGTTAAGGCTGACCTATATGGTACTAAAAAATAAATAACTAAAATTTCCAGTTATTTTTGACAATATTGTGATTTTTTAATGATTTGTGATTTCAGTGGTAATGAGAATTTTTGGTCACAATTTTTCTTTTCACTAAAAAACACTTTTCCTATATCCAAAGAATATAATTTGTCCGCAGCACCACAATGCTTTATTTATAATGGTATTTTGTTACACATTTTATCTTAATCAACAAATTGCAGCTCCTGTGATTTGGGTGTTGTACTTGGCCGTAGCGCAATTATCAATAATTTTTTTGATTAATTGCTCAGCCATAGGTCAGATCCTGGTTTTGGAGGGAAACCAGACTCACTGACAGCTGGCAGATCATCTTCACAGAGATGCAAAGTGGAGACAAATGGTAACTGGATCATGGACACCGTTGGTCAGGCGGGCAGCGCTTTGGGCACGACCGACACGGGCCGTCCTGCATGACCACATGATCCTGACCCACGGGCCCCGCAAAATTCACAACCTCTGTTTCACCCCGCCGCTCAAACCCCAAGAAATACCAAGAATTCCTTCCAGCTGAAACGCGGCGTCTAAAATAACACACTACAACCAAGGGCATGACATTGTGCTCCACCTTGAGTAAACATAATGACAGGAGTACAGTAAGAAGAAGAAGACCTCGTACCTGTTCCGGCGTATGAAGCTCTTGCTGGAGAATCTGAAGTTGTGTTGGGGGACACATGACATGCTGCTCCCCATCCTGCTCTGGTGTGTTTCTGTGGGGGGCGGCTTTGCGCTCCTATACTGGCAAACTGTAGTCCTTCTGTGATGGATGAGTGTAATCCAAGCGGCGCGGTGTGCTCACAGCTGAAGTCAGGCTGATACTGAGGGAGAAGTAGGCAGGCTGAGGGCTGTATGAGAGAGTGACTCTGAGTGAAAGGGGGAGGAGTTTGGGGCTGTGTCAGACTGTGGACGTGAGTGTGTGTGTGTGTGTGTGTGTGTGTGTGTGTGTGTGGTGAATATCCAGCAGGCTTCACACCTTCTGCAGCCTGCTTCTGTCTGTTAAATCAATCCCAGCAACAAAGGCAGGGGGTCTGGGAGAAGTGTGCCAGTTCACACCTTCCAGGAGCCAAATGGAGCCCATTGTGGGTCGCCCCTGAAAAGACAGGTCACCCAAAACACACTGGATGGTGTGTGTCAATCAGAGGGGGGGGGAGAGATGGGAGCTTCCACCAGCATGCCTGGACATGAAAACGCCTGCAGCACTAAAGGAGCCTGTTTATTATTGCCCCACATACTTTGAGTACAACAATGTCATTTTGAAACTGAAGATGCCAGGAAAAATGCGATACAGTGATGCAGCGCGGCGTTTCTCCTCTTGGGGTTTTTTTTGTTCTATTTATCAGAAAGGAAAAATACACTTCTCATAATGTAAACGCTTTCAATATTGCTGCTGCAATATTGGAAGTGAGGAGAGGAATCTTTCAGCTGGCGCGTTGTTGTTGTATGAGATTTACCGAATCATGCTCTGCTTTGACTCTAAATCCTTCGCCGCTGTCAGGACAGTCATCTATCAGTAGCATGGAGAGGAAGGACCGATTTTAACAGGATGCTTGTGTATTCAAAGGCTCTAATTTCCCTAAGACAAGAAGCTCATGCAAAACCATATCCTGTTTGCATGTGAGGAGGTTTGTTCCAAAATGGGACATCCACCATGTGAAAAAAAGGGACACCTGTGGCAACAGAATGATTGATGGCATTAAAACAAATATACATTCAAAACAAAATGCCACTTTAACAACCTGGATTTCAAGGATATTGAATCACAAGTAATGATTTTGTGTTATAGATAGTGCAGAGGGCATTAGGGCTTACATTGATTTAAAAGATAGAATAGCTCCGTATACTTGGTAATGAGTAAATATTAATGTGTTTATGTAGCAAGATTCATGAGTCACATTAGAAAACATGTAATTTTCCAGGGTTAGTTTGTAAAGTCAAATGGCTCATTTAATTTAAATAGACAGTGACTGGTGGCCTAATCAATCAGGCTGATGAGTCAAACAGACATGATCAGTGCTTTCTCATTAAACAGTGGTAGATCATCGTCTGAGCTCACTTCATGTGAAATGGGTGCTGTGGGCTGACAGGTAATGCCAACCTGTCCAACCGGATTGTTAGAGCGGATTCACCTGAGGCACCAACTGTCGTCAGCCGGTTAAAACCAACTGTGGAGTCATTGTCTCCTCCCAGCCTCATGATAACATTCTCTATGAGCCTGTCTGATAGGCGACCATGACAAGGTTATGCCACTTAGGTCAAGTAATTTAATCAGTAGAGGGTGCTGATTGGACTGCATGTAGTGTAATTTGATATAAATAGTCCTGGTAAGTGACAGATAAGGTGTAAAGCTGACCAGGGAGCATGTCTTTATCACATCAGTGGATGAACTGCAGACAGATTAAATGAAAATACATGCTGCCAGTGTCTTGTCTTATCTTTATTTTACTGAGTGAAGGTCTGCCACCCGCGTAAGTGGCACTGAGTCGGGTTTGTCCTCAGATTGACGAGTCGTAAGTCAGGCGTGAAATGTGAGATGTTAGAGTTAGATCAAAGGCTGGGCCACCAAAAAAGACGATTCATGAAAGAAAATCAACCCTGTAACATTTCACAGTAGGCGCAGCAATCCAGGAAGGAGATGACATGACTTTACCTCACAAAAAATAATTTGAAGTCATTGTCTCCCTATCATGAATATCCAGAACAATAAGAATATATTATCTATACTTTATCTTTGTTATATTTATCTTTACTCTATACACAGTATAGATATGTTTAGATTAGAATTTGGGAAGTACAAAAGAATTACTTTGAAGATTATTTATGATGTCTGGCAAGGTGGAGATATAAGAGACAACAGATTACACTGTTGTCCTTTCAGTTTACTACAAAAAGATTTGTAACTGAATGACGTGACTACTTGTGAATCCCCACCTTCATGCCCCCTCCCTTTTTCCTATTGCTTTCTCTTTCATTTGAAGGTAAAAAAAAAAAAAAAAACTTGATTGTGAGGTGAGAGAAGTAAAATAAATTCTACTTGTGAAGTATGCGGAAATATCTGCACAACTTGATTTTCCATTGATTTCTGAGTCACCAAAAGGTTTTTGAATGCAAACCAAAAGTTATCCAAAGCAATCAGATTTACTGAGAAATCCATTTTATTACACTGTGAGTGATCGTCACGGAAAAGCAAGTTGGTGTGCTTGATGGTACAGGTAGAGAGTTAGGTGACTCACCGCTCTAACGCACGGCCCGTTGGGAAAACTAACTCACAGAGGGAAGTTTCTCCCTGAAGTCACTCCAGTTTCAGGTGGGAGGGGTGTGGGAGGTGGATTGGGGGGGATTTTTCATGTTAACGGCAGCAACTTGTTTACGCCGAGATTACAGGTAAAAACGGGTAGGATGCAATTCTTTTTTTTTTTTTCGTTTCCTTGGCACAAGATGGCAAACATGCTCTCCGGCCTACAGTATCAGGCGCAGCGCCCAGAACTGGCAACAAATCTGCTCCAAAATCATAATAGTGATGAGTTACAGTATGTGTAAAATTGTATGGCCTTGATGTTTTTAATAACAGCAATGACTTTATGTTTATACAACCCGTTTTGTGATACAGTGGATATCATCTTTCTGTTTCAATAGTTTGACTTTGCCTCAGCTGATGCTTTGGTCTCGTGTCACATGGTTTGACGGGAAGAGGAAATACAGGGTGCTTTGCCAACACCAACACGGTATCGACGAAGAATAACAGCCCATTCATTTTTCACCCTCCCCATTTCATCCTCATTCCTCAATGAGCTGTATCCTGACAAAAGCTCACATACTTCCCATTATAGATGCCTGCTGCATGAATCTGTATTCATCTGTTTTTCAGGCTCTGCTCACCCCAATGATACATTTCCTTCTTTTCCTCCATCTGCTAGATACATTTATTATGAAATTTGTGCTTCTGCAAATTAGTTTTATGAACTCACTGACAGTTTAGACCACCTGTTGCATTTGATCAGAAGTTTTAAAAAAAAATTTGTGGATCCACGTTGCTCCTCCCTGCATGTGTGGTGAGTTGAACTTTGCCTCTCCCCGAGAAGTCGCTGGTTTGTGTTTATCCAGACTCAGTGGGTGAGAGCGGCGGTGCTAAAGTCGCACCTCAGGCCACTAAAACGGAGTCTGGAGATGAGGCTCCCAACATCAGGTGTCCGACAGAGAATCAGACGTGCCAAAGTTCTCACACAGGACGGCCGTAAAGGAATCTTAATTGGACCCCGGCTCTCTTTTGAAGGCAAGATCAGTCAGTCTGTAGAATTTTATGTTTCTTAATTTAGTAGAACCTTATTTATACTGACTTTATTTTTTAATCAAAACAGAGTTAGGAGCACTGATGAAAGCCTGTTAACCAAAACATTTGGTGCCATGTTTTAATCTCACTTTTAAGCACTTCTGCAAGTCACAAAAAAACTATATAAATTAAACGATACAATTTATTTTTAAATAATATGTTGAAATTATTTATTTATAATGAAGCAATTTTTCTTGTGTTTTTCCTCTAATTTTTGAAAGTTAAAGAACATTTCATTTTGAGATTATGGAAATAAAAATAATTCAAGTTTTCAAGTACTTCAATATGATTTATAGTCAATAACTGGATGTCTGCCTAACTTCATTTTCCATAGATTTTGCCACATTATTGGGTCTAAACAGCTTTTGGGACTTTGTATTCACTTTATATATGCATCCCCCCCCAGTTGTTTGAATCACCAGCCAGCTCTGTCATACATCGATGTCAGTCTGTTATGGGAGTATATACACAGCTATATAGAAATATGCTGTTTTCATATATGCACATACTGTATTTCCAGTAAGTTACACATATGAGTTCAACATATGTGGGACATTAATAAATAGTTTTGACAGGGCTGAAAGATTTTCCATTACAGTGTCTTATCTAAAGTAACAGGCTGAAGTGTGTGTGGCTCCTGGGTGTTGTCGTCCAGCAGACACTGCAGTGTTTCCACAGATGATGACAGCATCTCTATGGCCTGATAAGGGCTGAACAGGGGAAAGAGGAGAGGCTCCAGTGGCAGGAATGCTGGGAATACAGGGGAAAGAAGTGCCAGGACCAGGCTCATGTCTTCCCTCTGACCCCCCAGCCTGTTGCTGCCTACAGTCATTTTTCCGGGGTGAGCACATTTCAGTCAGCCAGGCTGTAAACTCATCAGCATCCTCACAGCAGCAGACGTGACACAGAGCTCAAAGACACAGCAACCCATGCACTCATTAAACCCCTGCTACACACACACATACACACTGTACTGCACACATGAATGCTCATTAACACCAGGGTTGCATATAGGTCAGTGGTTCTCAAAGTGGGGTCTGGGGACCCCCGGAGGTCCATAAGTGGCTGCCTGGGGGCTCTCATTAAAATGAGCAATAGTTTGACGTCACTATAATGTTTTAATTAACTACAAACTGTTACTGCACAAAAACAAGGGGAAAAAAAGAGCAATTATTTCAACATGATGATTTAATCTCACCACTTTGAATCTTTTGGTCAGTGTTTAAGTATGGCAGCTAAACAGTTTAATACTTAAAACAAACAAAAAGATCTTTCTATATCGGATTCCCAAGAGCAAAATCATCTCCAGTGGAGGTTTGCAGCTTAATGGAAATCCACTCAGGGGGTCCAGCTTGAAAACCCCCGGCGTAAGTTCAGCTACCAAAGCAGAAATTATATCCAGTGATGTAATCTAAAGCATTTTCCACACTCCAACCATGCATTTACCATTTTTGAGCTGTAAAGGTAGATATGTTAAGTGAAAAATCACAAAGTTCAGGAAATTTACTTCAGGGATGCAAATAAATTCTCCTCTGTGCGACACTTTATAAAGACACAGAACATCTGACACTGACATTAAATTGCTTCTTGAGTTTCTCACTTCCACGTTGTTTTGACACACTCTAATTTATCTGTAATCTGAACACATTATTTTTTATAGCAAATGGAAGTGAAAAGTTACTTTTTTGTGTTTAGAATGTAATGTCGTTAAAAGTACACTGAACTCTGAAACACACTGACATTATGTACACAGATGGCTTCAGGATGTAGACCCAGATCTGTGTGTGCAGCTCCCAGCCCACAGTCTGCTGCTTGCCTCAAAGCTATAGGTGTATTTGCATGTTTGGTCTGTGTGTGTGTGTATGTGGGGAGAGTGGGAGCTCATAGGTTTGGGTGTATGTGCACAGAGGCGACCACAGGTGTGCATGCTATGTGGCTGAGGTCATGAAGGGTAAAGTGAGAGTGCTCAGCTGTCCATTTAGATCACTGTGAAAGAGGAGTATGCTGGGAAGGTACCAAACGATACTGTATGGTGAGCCTAGCAACAAACACATGCTGTTAGCAACACAGCTTTCAGTCAGTGTGTTTGTGTGTGTGTTTTCACCGGGCATTTAGCTGCCACTTTTAGCCAGAGCGACATTCAGTCAGTGTGTAGGAGGTCATTTAGTGTTTTCATCAGGGACGGACATATTGGCCAAAATATGGATCAAAATCTGACTTCTTAGCTATAATCTGTGTGTCAGAAGTCACAATCTGTCAAATGTAAAATTCTTTTGTAAATATGAACTTTTTTCCTTTACTAAAATTTTAAACAAACTTCAGATTATTATTCTGCATAGGAAGTGAACATATCAGGAACACAATGGAAAATAAATGCATTTGTTGAAAAATTAATTATTTATTCTTTATAAACTGAAGCTGACAAAAAATTCCATAATATTTCATGACTTGTCCCAAAGGTTTATTGAATTCCGTGACTTTCGAGAAATTCCGTGACTTGTTGGAACCCTGGTGTGTGTGTGTGTGTGATCAAAAGAGAGAAAACACGGATATCACACCTGAAAACATCTTTATTTCTTTTTATAGTGTATTGCTCCATTTCGCAATAGTGCAAAATTGAATATTTTAAAGTTCTTCATAAATAACAAACATATCATAAATAAACAATACTCACCACATTGAACACAAACTAAAAAAAAAAAAACAAACCAACAAAAAAAAGCTACAGTCACATTGACATTGCACAAATGGTTTTAAGATAACTTGAGGAATCTTTCTATGTACAGCTCGATCCGTAGAATGGAGGCCAACGTCTTACGTGTTTGTGTGCGACTTTCTCTCGAGGTTCCTGACTCGTCACCGGCATCACAGAGGAAAAGCGTCTCCATAAGACAATCACAGCCCCCTATTCTACTGGCTCCTCTCTAACGCCTAAGTGAATAGGGTTGTTTTAGATAAACAGAACCAGATCAACAAAATCCTTCAAAAAAAGGAAAAAAGCAACTTCTCAGAAGTTTGGAATGGTATCACTGCGCTACACATTAATTGAACCTAGATATTCATAACTGAGTCAAAAAGACTCAATGATCCATTTATTTCAGACCCTTGAGGTTGAGTGGTGCCCACGTCATTTTCACGTCACACACCGTGGATTGTAACCCAGAAGCGATTCAGTGGAAACGTATTTTCTGCTTTCCACATGTTGTATTTTGTAAATTCAGTTGCATTTCGTGGGTTGTGGTAACGTTACGAGTCGTAGCATGTTTCGAAGCCGACTTCGCTGCATTAGATTTGGATCCATTTCAAGAATGCAAGAATGAGGTAACACAACAAGAAGCCACACTTTGAAAAGTGTGGGAGGGAAAATGACAGCACCAAGTGTCAACAACATTACACTTCACTGTACCTCGTTAGTGTCAAGTGTTGGTAAGTAAACTATTATTTCCCACTGTAGTGTCATCTGAAGCTGTCCTACGGGTCCGTGGATTAAATCCACCATTGTGTCCTCTTACAAATATGAATGAAGTTCACAATACAGAGATTTTTCATCAGCTGGTTAACAGGTCGGCAAGCAACAAAAGCCTTTTGCACAGAAGCGGCAGACAGAATGTACACGTCGTGCCTGTGGCAGTGAAGAAACGGTGTGAAATGCACGTGAAATGCTGCATGTCAAAATGCAATGATCAATCCTCATGACCAGGGAAAGCACTACGTCCAAATGTACAACTGCACAACTTGTTCTCTCACACCTGCACATTCTCTTTGTCATTTCCATCCATGATAAGCACATCACACACCAAAATAAATATATTTAACCACTCTTATATAGGCATAGCTCTGGTCCATTTCCTTCTCAAAGCATCTTTAAAACAATATATTACCATTTCTACATGTTATAAATAAGAAATATAATTCCACATAATTATTCTCTGTTCTTATAAAAAAAAAAGGACTCAAACTCATTTACAGCTCTGAGTAGCAGTAGCTCTTCAAGCTTGTTGGTGTCCATGCGCTCTTGTGGTGTGGAAGGGGAGTTACATTACCTGTTACTGCCACCTAGTGTGGCATAGCAGCACTACAACATTTTTATTCTCCTGTTGGGAGACTATGCTGATAAACATGCATGGTATAACCGGTCAAAAGCTACATTCCTAAATTAAATTCATTCAGCTTCTCGTTGATACATTATTGCAAAAAGTTCTGAAATAAAAAAGAAAACGTTTGGTAAAGACGAGAACTTTGAACCGAAAACATTTACATTACACATGATAGAATTAAGTGTCACGAAAGTGTGTCAAACACTGGAGTCGTGAGAAAATAGTGGGATGCAAGGAAAGACTGGTGAGTATGATTACACATCTTTATCTAAAGAATATTATTCTCCTGTGTTCTTCAAGAGAGTCGGAGCTGGTATCAGTATGGTGGAGCTGTACAGTGGCACTTCAGAGATCCAGGCCGGGCACGGCGCCCTCCAGAATGACTGGCACCCTTGGTAAAGAAGAGCCGGAGATGGTGCAAAAAAAAAAAGCTATGATAAACAAGCTTTGTTCAGTGCACAGAAAAATAACGATTTAAAAGGTAAACTGGAAAAAGCGGCTCATTCTCAAAACATGTTGCTGTGAAATTATAGGCAGCTGTTTGCCTCTGCTGCAAAACCAATTGAAAGTAAGAAAGCCACTTTTATATACACTATAATCCAGTAAAACCTATCAATATTATAATAATAAAGGTTTATTTATTCATAATATAGAGCCGTAACTGCACTGCTTTTTGATGATGCTCAGGTTTAGTTGTTATTCTCTCTGCTGTGCTGTGTGGTGAAGTAATGAAATACGAACACTATTACTGATGGAAAATGAAATAAATAAACAAGCATTTAGAATTGGAGGTAGGATATTAGCCTGAAACCAAGTGCTATTTTACACCAAGGTAGCTATGGTGCATCTTAAGGTACATTTTCTTATGTTTTTGGTTGCAATGTCACTTTAAGGTCTTCGATATGAGCAAAAATGCAAAAAATTATGGAAGGTGACATGTTGTTTTTGGCAATTAAATGTTTCTATATATTAGAAATAAACTTTTTTTTTAAACAACTGCCTCTGAATGAAAGAATGTTATACATTTTTAAAAAGCCAAGACTAAAATTCAATTCTTATTTTGTTCATATTTTGATGTCCTGTTCAGCAAATCTTCACCAGGGGTGCCAGTAATTCTAGAGGGTACAGTATCTTAAACCAAGCCAGGAACCTCCTTTTCACACACTCCGTCTTTCCAACCATCCACTTCCCCCCTCCTCCCTCCTCCCCCGTCTCTCCTCCTCACCCGTCTCTCACACCGAGCAGTTGCGTCTCTTCCCAGATCCAGTCTGGGCTGTAGCAGCAGAGGCTGAGGTTAACCGGGCGGTGACCCCGTGTCAAAGGCTAGTGGAGGAGACCGAGAGGGTGGGCGAGGAGGGCGGCGGGAAGTTGAGGAGCTCCAGCACGGCCACGCCCACGCTGCTGCGCCGGGTGAACATGCAGGAGGCTGCCACCCACTTGTTGCTGCGCGGGTTGTACTTCTCGATGGAGTTGAGGCTGGAGCTGCCGTCGTTGCCCCCCACTGCGTACAGCCAGCCGTCCATGGCCACCAGGTCATGGGTGCTCCTGGAAGACAAGAAAGACAAGATTTTCATTATCTGACTGAAACAGTGATGCAAAATGAATCACTAAAAATACCCGTGCAAACACTGATGCCACCTACAACCATAAAGGGTGTTGCAAGGGGCAGAGTTTTCCCCATGGAGGCAAAATACCAGAAAAAAAATGAAGTGATCCACCAGAGGACAGTATCTTATTCAAAATATTTCACATCGCCTAAATATGCATGTAGTGTATAGCCATATTTACCATTCTGTAGTCACATATTTATCTTTGCAGGTGTAAGCTGGAACAAACAATGATCTTTATGCATTAGAAGTGTTTTTTTTTTCAGATTGGGTGTCAATGAAATCAGAGACTCGGTACACAGCAGCTGTTAATTTGCATCGGAGGCAGTGGGCTTGCATTGCTGACGGCAGAGAACATGAATCATCCATGCAAACGCTTTGAATACTTGGGAGCATCACCAGAGATAAATTGCAACCGCTCAATAATTTGCTTCACTTATTCTGCCTCAGAAATGTCTCGAGCTCAGGCGTGTGGATTTTAACAGTCTGTAGATATCAAGCTGGTTAGATAAGATGTAGACAGTACTGATGGCAATATCACCGGATTGAAACGTCGAACAATAATCAATATCTATGCAGATTCATAACATATTGATATTGGCATTAGAATCAACATTTACAGAGAAAAGGCGAAGAAAGCCGAACAGAAGAGTGAGACAGCAGTGGACAGTGAGGAGTGAGAGCGGTTATTACAGTGCAGTGTTTTAGACTCTGTAAATGGAGCCTCTCGGCAGCTTGATAAGAAAAGCACTCGGAGACACACAGCTGATTAACACCATGGTTTATTCATGGGATTGCAGAGTCCAACTGTTGTTGAGTTTCCATACGCCTATCTCTCTTTCCGACTCACACACACACACACACAAGTGAGCATGTGTGTGTGTGTGTGTTTGTGTAAAGAAAAGGGGAACGAGTGGATTTGCTGGTGTCAAGTGCAACACTGCTACATCTCTACATCTCAGTCCCTCAGGCCGGTCTTGTGTCCGTACAATCCTGCCTCTGTGAGAGTATGCATGCAAGAATTAATCACTTATCGCCCTTTAGATGAGCTTCATCCATTTAAGGCCTAGAAAGAGGCGACTTTTGTGTAAAATAGGTCACTTAAGACTTTTGCATTAAGGACACCCAAATGCAGTTCATTTTAGACCAGATGCACAAAATCCAAGGCTTTAGACTCTTTAGACTCAAGATTTTCTGCAGGGCAAATAATTCCAGTATTATTCTCTTCTAATGTAAGCTAAAGCTAAACTGGGGTTTAGTTTCAAAAGGTGCTATGTGCAGAATTTCGTGTTTCTTATAATTCAGTTCCGCATTTGACATAAATCTTGTTGCATGTGTGTTTGTTTTGTTTTGAAAACGTTATGCAAAAACAATGTGGTTAGAATAGAGAAGCGGCGTGCGTGCTGATGACTCTGTTGGCTACTGTAACATGTTGGGTTTAAATCTGGCCTTGAACTTTTCAACCCTCTCTTTCCTGTCTCTCTCTACTGTAAGAGAAATGAATTCAAATGAGAAAACACAAAATGCCATGGCCCAGTGGGACTAGAGTGACGTCATGTGTTACTTAAAGGAAAAGCAGTCCACATTTGCCTTAAAGCAACACAGCAGATTTCCAGTAGAAACCAACATGGTAACGTATATTGTAAAATTCAGTGGAGGGCTGTTAATGTTTTCACCTGTTTATAGCAATTACACAAATGAGCCCTACCAATGTAGGAGTTTTGGATCCGATACGTATTATGATATTTGGGTGGAGAAAATTACTGATTACAATATATCTGCAAATATTTTGAGTACTTGAAATAGAAAAGCTAAAAAAAAACAAAAAAAACTTAAATATTCATGAAATAAAGTCTTATTTCTGTGTAAATTGTTAAGAAAACCACAGATCACATTCAGATTTTTAAAAAATTATATAAATAAATAAAAACAATAAAATAAACAAATAAATTTCCATACTGTCATCACCTCCCACAGCACACACACAGATGGCCAGACAGTACAGAGACAAACTACGCCATTATAACTGTTTACTGAATATAAACAAATGAAGAAAGAAAAACAAACTCTTCCATAAACTCTCCCATAAATATTAAGCTCATATCTAGATTTTACAAAAAAAAAATGGCCGATAAATGTTGGTAAAACTGATAATCATTTGGGATCTAGTCTAAAAATTCATTTATTAATATGCTGATGTTGATATTAAAATGCAAACTGCAGCACCCTTCCCAGACTAACCTGCGGATGTTCATGGGTGCGACTCCCTCCCAGGTGTTGGTCTTGGGGTTGAATCTCTCCACCGAGTTCAGGCAGCTGGTGCCGTCGTTGCCCCCGGCGACATACAGCATGCCCTCCAGCACCGCCACGCCGGCGCTGCTGCGTCGACTCAGCATGTTGGCGATGGCCGTCCACGTGTTGCTCTGCTCGGCCAATCACAACACAGAACGTTGAGTCATACGGTTATAAATTCGTCATCAGCAGCGTGTGATGTCTTTTCTCCACATGCAGCTGATCAGACAACAGACGAGTTAGTCTGGTGATAAATCAAACAGCGTGGTATTTACCTGGGGGTCATATTTCTCCACTGTAGCGAGGTGCGAGGAGCTGTCATAACCTCCGACGGCATACAAACTACCATCTGGTGAGGGAAAGGGAGTGAACACTGTCAGAGATTATGTAAATATTAAGCAGTGGAATACCAGCCTGCGCACTCCTTCTTATCAAGTTTTACGACATTAAAATGTAAATAAAGGAATATGCACGCAGAACATGAAGTTCAGTGTGTGTGTGGCCGGCTCCTACCCAGAGTGGCTACTCGGACGTATCTCCTCCGGGTGCTCATGGCAGCGATGGAGGTCCATGTACTGGTCAGGGGGTCGTAACGCTCGGCGCTGTAAGATGAGGAAGTCGTGAGAGAGACTACGGTTCAGATTCAGTACAATGACGCTTCTCCATGACTTTCCACAACTTGAATGTTGAATTTTCATGAGCTATATAAATATAACATGATGTTTTCTCTTTGAACACAAATGTTAACTCAGTTCAGATTCAGAGGTCTCATTAGAATGTATTATTCTGTTTTCTTCTGCAGCAAAAGTGGACATAACAGAAAATAAATATTACGTCCGGTGAATAAAGTGAGGCTGGCAAAGTTCCATGATATTCCATGACTTTCCCAACACTGGCACTGTCCACTTATATTTTAACATTCATTTCACCGGTTGTCCCTCGTGGTCCGAGCCCGTCTGTGTACCTGTTGAGGCAGGACGCCCCGTCATAACCCCCAGCCGCGTACAGCAGGCCGTGCAGGACCGCCACCCCCAGGCAGCTCCGCCGCGTTCCCATGGAAACCTCAGGCTGCCAAGAGTTAGTGACGGGGTCGTAGGACTCCACTGTTGCAAGATCAGAGGTGCCATCGTATCTGAGGAGAGGTGAACAAAAGAATCAGAAGATGCCGATTGAAATGAGAGAATGTTTTTGCGTTATCTTTTTAAAAATACGCCATGCTTGATAAGAGATAAAACAAGCAAAAAACAACACATTTTGCATGCAGAAAAACATCCTTAACTGCTTCTTTTAAATGTCAGTTTTTGCATGGCCATCACCCAGGGTAATTTCCAATGCAAATGATCAGCCAGGAGAAAGATCTGTATTTTCTTCCTGCTAGAGTCTCCTCTTTATGTTATGACAGTCAAAGTGAGCTGTTGTGTTTTCAGTGAGAGATTAAGTTACAATTAGTTTTGAGTGAGCGGTCAGGCTGAAGTTGCTCGTCACTCACCCTCCCACAGCGTAGAGCCGGTTCCCGATGGCCGCCACGCCCACCCGTGCCCGCCGAGTGGACATGGACGCCACCATGTGCCAGCGGTCTGTCCTGGTGTCGTAGGCTTCACAGTCTCCGTGGATGGCAAACAGGCTGCCACCACCTGACACACACACACACACACACACAGAAAAGCACCAGAAACAATAATATAAGTCCCTTTCAATCAATAGCACTTCAGTCAGTGTGTGTGTGAGCGAAAGAATGTATGTGAATATAAAAATACATTTGTTTATTTTTTTGTGCAATATTTGTGCAATGAAATTGTGTGAGTCATTGTTTCCTGTTGAAGTTTTGGTTTTGATTGTGTTGGAATGACTATTGGTGTTTTCATAAGCTATTTATACAAGAGATTTCCGATAAAGAAGCACTGGAAATGTGGTTATGATGACCAAGCATGCAGAGGCCAATGATAGAACAGCTTCAACATTCTGATTATTTTAGAAAATTGCATCTCTTTACTGTAATTCAGCTTTAAAAAACAGGAAAAGACAACTCTTGAGAAATGTTACAATATAATATAATAAAATCCAAAATCTCAGGCATTTCATCGCACCATATTAATATACCAATATCAATATATTACCCAGCTCTAAAACACTAATATGTGTAAAGGAGAACTCAAATGAATTTGTGTATGACATGAGTGTGTACCCTAGTGGGTACCTTCAGGGGCACACTGACCGACGGCGAAGAGCACAGGGCTGGCGCCCTCACAGCGCCGCGGGCGCGTGCGGCTGTTGCTCAGGACTCCCCTCTGTTCGGGCATCAGGTGGTACTTGAGGGCTTCGATCAGCAGGTCTTTGCACTCTGAGTGATGCCGCACCAGCAGCTCTGTATCCACGTTGCTCATCAGGAAGTCTCGCCTCAGCAGCGGCAGCCGCACGCACTTCATCAGCTGGGGGAGGGGTGAGG
>OMLF01048126.1:0-23934 GCA_900302615.1 Holocentrus rufus | reverse complement strand
AGTGTCAGAGATTGTAGCAGAGTGAGTGCTCTTCCCCGTCGTGTTTTTTTTGCAGCTCTGCTGTTAGACTTCTTGCTGCTTCGGTTGAACTCAGACACAAACGGATACGTGTTGCTGCTGAATATTTTTCTGAAACGCTTCTGCCTTGGAGACTATTTGTTTTTTTACAACAAAACCAAGAACCTTCAGTAAAGCACGAGAAAAGCCTTGTGTGTTTATTGGAGTTTATTGGACTTGAGATGTTAACTGGCTGTCTAGCTTTGCACAATAGTACACGCGCTGCAAGGGCAGCACAATTTTGCTTTAGTAATGGAAGAGATTCTCAAAGAACTAATGCTGTAAATTCAATTGGAAAAGTAACCCTCAAACCTGGTGCATAATTAAATATTAATATTTACATTAAGAACTGACTATTAAACAAATAGTTATACATAAAAAAATCGATACTGGGATTAATGTATCGATAATCTTTCCTACACACGTGTATCGACCCTGTGAGTTTTTGGTATTGGAATCGGAAAGTTTCCACCTCCACCATTGGGCTGATTGACTGAAGAAGCTACTGCTGTGTATCCTGCTTGCAGCATAGCTGACAGAAAGCATGCTAATTGAGGTACTCACTGAAACTGCATCTCATTCAAGGGAGTAGTCAAAGCTGAGCAGCCAATGCAAGGGGTTTGTGTGAAAGAGCTAACACCGCTAAGCCTGCAAGTGGTGTATCCAGAGCAGGCCATACCAGTTTGCTCACCATAGTAGCATCTGATTGAGTGGTGAGGGCAACTGCTGAAAGATGAAGCCCTCTATGGCCCAGTGTTTCAACAGAGATAAGAATGCTGAACTCCATGCAGCCTCATGGTGTGGTGTACGCTGAAGAGGGGCTGCTGGTCATACCCTCTGAAGAGGGTTTTGATTGCAAAGAGAGCTTGTGTCTCCTGGATGACGTGGATTACTATCCAAAACATTTGGAGGTTGGACAGTATAGTCGGACAGGATCTCTAAGTAGGAAGCTGCTCCCTTCATGAGTAGGTAACTTTTGGGCCTTTACCCATATGCTTTATTAGTTTTATAACAGAGACAATCTCCACATTCTCCTTCGCCCATCTATCACTGCCCATCTAGTTCCTTGCAAGCAGTCTAGAACGGAGCATAAGAGACTGTTGCTGATTTGGCAGAGAGGGGAGAGGACGAGTCTCTCCTCACATATGCCATGATGGGAATCTTGGTTGGACAAGCGATGACCTTGCAAGCAGGGACCTTGGGGCTCTTAGCAAGAAGAAGAAGAGCAGCTTTATTGAACCCTGTTAGGAACTTCGTCCTCTGCATTTGACCCATCAAGACAGCAAGCACAATTGAGCCAATTCCAGGTGAGGTGCGGCATCACACTCACTTCCAATTCTGTGAGATGATTATGAGCTGGAAATCATAATCATCTAACCCTAACATGGAGTTCACAGTGTCAACTCCTGATAAATGAATGCTCACAATCAGAACAAACTCTAAAATTTACAGAGTATACCAAAGACAAGCGCACACAGACAATGTGAATGACATGGAAATTCCATGGTCCAAGTTGCCATGAATGATGTATACATGATGTATATAAGGATGTATACTTACTTGCATGAGATGAGCTCAACTCCACAACAAAACCAGCAGAAAACAAATCTGTGTTTTGTCTGCTCCCCATTGGTGCCTACTATTAGAAACAGGCACCATGTTTTTTCTCCCTATTGTATTCCGCCCCTCCCTCCAGCCCGTTTGTTTGTCTCTGACTCTGGATACAAACATGGCTATTGGAGCTGGACTTCCATATATAGTTGTGCAGATTACAACGATGATGTAGTCTGCTCAGGCCTTGTCTACAGGTATGCACCAATGGCCTAGGTTGTCTTAGGTCATTGCTGCCGGGTACTAAGTCATTGCTGGGGTAATTATTGGTGGCTGCTAGGATGTACTAGGTCATTGCAAGGGTGTTTCTAGGTGGTTGCTACGGTGTACTTAATAGTATACTCAGAGGTTGCCAAGGAATTTGTAGGTGGGTTCTGGGGTAGACTTGGTCGTTGATAGGGTGTTTGTCGGTGGTTGCTGGGGTTTTCTGTGTGGTTGCTAAGTGGCTACTAAGGCAATTCTAAGTGGGTTTCTAGGGTTTACAGCGTGGTTGCGTGGGTTTACTAAGTGGTTGCCAGGGTTTTTCTAGGTGGCTGGTAGGGTATTTAATTTGGCTGCAAGGGTTATTTCTATATGTTTGCTAAGTGGTTGCTAGAGTAATCATATGTGATTGCTACCCATAGTCTATGGTTGCTATGGGTTTGTAGTGATAATAATGATGATATTACTACTACTACTACTACTACTACTACTACTACTAATAATAATAGATATAGAGAGAACATTCTGAACTCCAAAGCCCCTGCATTTCGAAGCAAGTGTTTCGTAAGTGTATAAATGTGGTTTTCTGAAGCAAGCACACAAAAAACTAAGTAAGACTGTAACTGACTGACTGACTTAAGCAAGCACACTAATTTAAAAGGAGATATACAACATTAAAGTGGATGTGGAACAGGGCATTATAATGGATATAGTAAAAAGGCTTCCCCGTACAAGTATGCTTTGAGAAGAGATTTTTTTTTCAAAAATTCAAATATGTAGCTGGGGGCCAGACTCTTATGTGCCTTAAAGGTTGTAGTGTAACAAAATATAAAATATGCAACTGATGTTAACTGCAGATATTACTGCAAATATGTGGGTGAAATTATTAAAATTGAACTGCCTGCCCAGTGAAGACAGGCACGTATTGTTAGCTGTTTCATGGTCCTTATAGTAGCTGTTGTTAATTCTACATAAGGGTATGCTACTTCAAATCGTCAATACAATCTGAAATAATCTTACTTAATAATAAATGACTAACTATTATTCCTCACAGTGATAGCATTATGTTAGTAACTAATCCAAATAACAGTAGGCCAATGTAATTATGATCACAGAGTGCTCACAACTTAAATTCTTGTAAACTATAATCTGATTAATTGATATGAGTGACTGAATGGCTAATAAATTACTGCTTGATTATAATAGTGAAATTACTGTGATGTTCCTCACAGTAATAGCAGTCAATGGTACCATTTGCTAAGTATATTAATTTTTGATTACTGTAGCCTAATAACAATTATCATTGCCAGTATTTTTTTTCTTCCTTTTATTAGTCTGCATAAGGAAAGTTAATGTTAGATTGCTCTGTCTACAGCCTCCTCTTTGAACCTAAAGTTATCAATTAGCATACATGCAAACATCCGTCCTTCAGGTTTACTTAGACTTTATGGGAACGTTTACCCTGCTGGCCAACCGGCCTAAGAATCTATAGGTCAGATTGCCATGCAGTTTGATGGACACGTCCATGCTCTCCAGAGAATATGAACACTGTCGATTATGGTGGCCTCAGGTCCCTTCCCTCTTGCACCACCATCTGACTGAAAATGTAGCCTATACACATTATCTCAACATCCATTTGGTGAATTACCATTAAATTTGAATAGCACATTCATGCTGCCCAGAGGATGAACCATATCAGATTTGGTGATCCTATGACTTTTCCTCTTGCACCAAACTTTTGGCAGGGATGTCAGATATTTCATAATCCATTGGGAAGATGCTCATGAGAATCTATGAGCATGTCCATAACTCCCAGAGCATGCATCTTGTTTATTTTTTGTGACTCCATGACCTTTCCTCTTGCACCACCCTTTGGCCAAAATGTTTGCGTTTATAGAAGATAATCTAATCAGCAGGCTGACATGATACTTGGTGAGTGCATTCATAATAAACAAAGGAAGATTCCTCTTGATTTTGGTGAACTTATGACCTTTCCATTAGCGCCACTTTTTGGCCAAATTGTCAAGTTTTATCTCTTAAAATCTGTTGGGCAGATTTCCATGAAATTTGATGACCACATTGATGCTACCAAGAGCATGTAGTTTGTCAGATTTGGTGTAACCGTGACCTTTCCTCTAGTGCCATCATTAGGCCAAAGTTTTAAACTTATATTTTTAGCTCTATTATGCAGATTGCCATGAAAGTTAGTAATCATTTTTATGGTGCCCAGAGCATGCAGCCTGACTACTTTCATGACCTTGTGACATTTCCTCAAGTGCCTTCTTCAAGACAAAAACTTGACTCCATTCAACATACAGTATATTTAAATGTAGTGGATGGAGTGCCATGCAATTTGCTGAGTGGACTTATGCTTCCCAGTAAATTAATCCCACTTATTTTAGTGAGCCCATGTCCCAGTCCACCACTGCATGTACTTAAAACACTAACATTATATTTCATAACTACATACGTGCTCCACAGAGAGGAATTCTAACACACTCACCGTTTTTTTCATCCTGCCAATTTTGTTAAGCTCTTATTTCCTCTAGCACCAAATATGTATCCCTCCTTCTCCCATAACTTGCTTTCCCCATCACATACCACACCAGCAGGGCACCAGCGATGAAGCCCATGCTGAGTTTGCAATACTATATGTTAACTGTCATCTTCCACTGTTTGGACATCATGCTGATTGATTGTTGGCAAAAAAGTGGAATTACCCAACAAAGTTAATAGTTTCATGCCAGTCACTGGTAACAACCACCCAGCAGGTGGTGCAGGCTGCAAGAGGGATCACTGAGCAAAGTGAGGAGCTAAAGGCCATTACTACTGTTGACCACTAATGGAAATTAATTTTTTGTTGTGATGGGGACTGGTGAGTTGTTAATATCTGTGTGGTTCCATGAAGAACCACACGATGACACTAGTTGAGAGATATTTTAATGTTAAGTGCTAGGGTTATCCAGCAGGTTGAGCTTGGTTGCTAGGAAATGTTGGAGCTAAGAAGGTAATCCTTTTGCTAATGAGCTTGCTGCTGTGAGGATTTCAGCTGTCTCCTTTCGATGTTTATTTCCCAATGTTAAGAGTTTATGCTAACATGCAGACCACTAGGAGTCATCCACCAGATTAACTTGGACTATGAGGGGGCTCATGAGCTAACGGTAACAAGCTAACTGCTAACAGCCACTGTGTTCATATAGAAACGCGGTGAACCTGGCGGTGTTAAAGTTGAACGAGCAGGGGCTGCTGGACAAACTGAAAAACAAGTGGTGGTATGACAAGGGAGAGTGCGGCAGCGGAGGAGGGGAGAGCAAGGTTAATACACACACTCGCACACACATTCACACACACTAAAACACACAGACAGTGAAGTAACAGGTGACGCTGTGTGTCAGGGGTAAGAAACCAGAGGAAGCAGCATAGTAACAACAAAATCAGAGCGCAGAGTAACAGAGTTACACTGGTCTGCTGTAGCCTCACATGACTTGATGATATATTAACAAATATTTATAACTGCTGATCAATATAATTTGTTGACGAGCAATACTACCTGACCAACAGGTGGCGCAGTTGTCTATGCTACTTCCTCCAGCGATGCGTTGCAGCCCATCTGGTTGAGGTCAATGTTGAGGAAATGACAAGGTTAGGATCAGATGACCTCATACCACACGGTTGCAGCAGCGCTTATCGCCCCCTTCTGGCCAGGAGGAGAGCCATTGATGATAAGGGTTTGTACGACCTGGTCAAACTCTGTCTATCTATGGCTCTAGCCTGGATGGCAACTGGTGTAGACATAGCACAAAGGCTTTTCACTGCAGCGCCTCTCATTCTCTGTCTCAGGAGCTGAGCAGAAGAAGCCCAACATTCCTGCAGATCCATCACAGCAGCCTGAAATCTAACGTGCACAGACTTAACTTTTAACCTTAACTGTAATCCCCATTGTGCACTTTCAGAGAGCATGCTGACCTGCATGATAAAAGGACCTCATTCATTTTAAGTAATTGTGTCTTGTTAGTCTTCAATATTGTTAGTGAGAAAAGAATGAAATGGTCTTATAAGCCATTGTACTTTACAGTAACTTCACACTTTTAAACCAGTGCACTTAAATATATTACAGACTTTTAAACTTGAACCAGCGAATAAATAAATAAATGTAATAACATTCAGCTTGTCCTGAAATTTTCTCCCCTAAAATCAACCAGCTGCACGTTGGCATGGTCTCTGAAAATAAAGTGATGGATCACCATAAAATCAATCAGCATCAGTAACATTTGTGGAAAGCAAAGTTAAAAAAAAGAAAAGAAAAGAAAGGCTGCTAACCCCCCCTGCGCTCAGTCTTAAATCTGTTTAAGGGCCCTGCCTTAGTCCCCAGACCAGAGTCTGAGAACCGCTGCTCCACTAATAACATAAGATAACATTGATAATGATGTTATTTATGTTATTCCCATTGAAGAGTGCCAGTAAACCTTGCGGTATTGAAACTGAATGAGCAAGGAACCCTAGACAAGATGAAAAACAAGTGGTGGTACGATAAAGGAGAGTGTGGCTTCAAGGACTCCACCAGTAAGGTTAGTTCTATATGTGTATGGACATGAAACCACGTTAAAAACACTGTCTGTCTACACATTTAACACGCACAGTATAGCTAAATTTAGTTCTCTATGTGTATGGATATAATTCCACTTCAAAACAATCTGTCTACATGTTTAATATACACAATAAGTCAGTAAAAGGAGGTTAAACTGTATGGAAGTCTAAGTAAGTTTAATGTAAGGAAGATCTAATTAGATGGTATGATGGTATGATAAAGGGTCGAACTTCACTAAACTGAAAACCACATCAGAAATGTAATGTCAGTCACAGCACAGTTCAGCACAGCTACATTTCAGATAATTATCTGCCTATGTGTATGTCTAACACTTTGTAAAGTGAGTCTCTGTCTGTCTTTCGTTAGCATGTCTATCTGCCTGTCTGTCTGTCTGTCCAACTTTGTCTCTGTGGGTCCTTATACTGTAAAGTTCAGACTGGGCTATTATGTTTTAATTGTTCCAATAGACCACTCTATTATGTGAAGATATTTCAAAGTGGTGGAAAAAAACCTACAGAGTGACAGAGCACGTCAGCGTTAAAACACATTTTCTCATTGCTGCACATGAAAAAGAAATATATGTTAACAAACTAGCTTACCAAAATCCTTCCTCTGGCTTATCAGTGTGTCCAGCTGACAAATGTACTGTATATAAGCAGGGCTCAGCACTAGGACAAATTAAACTTTTTTTTTTTTTTTTTTTTTTTTAATAGAGGACCATCTTTTAATTTAAGCTATATGTACAGCCTTACATGTAGAGTACACTGCAGACAGCAAGGATATGACCAATAGTGCTCAGGTGTTTTCCACAATGCATGGCTTACTGTACTGCCTCAGTACAATAATATTTATGGTTGGAAAATTATGTGCAATAATGTAAAGAGGTTAGGCTGTTTATGACTCACCAATTTTCCATACTTAAAAATGTTGCTAGTACAAACTAACAAATATTGCACAAGACTCACCTAGGGCAGTACGCACTGACACACACAAAACTCATATTCAAATGTAGTAATATAGGAGAATATAATATGGCCTCCAACCATATGAATACACCAAGATATTCTGCAGAGAGAAATGTTTTTCTCATCTCCATCCATGCACAACAAACTCCTGACAGTAATGAAGACAGTATTTCCCGATGAAGTCCATCTGCAGCAAAGTGCACCAAAGCTGATGAGAGAAATGGAACGAAATAAATGAACACCATTAAAAGAACTTGAACCAACATCTGGAAGTGCCAAACCTCCTGAAGCTGATATCTTTTCCACCCATTCCACCTAATTAAGCCAAGTCAAAGAAAATCAGCACGTCAGCCTTTGCTGGTTCCAGTCATGATTGGTAACAAGCCAAGTGCAAGTAGTCTGACAAGCAGCTAGTCGCTGGCATATGTGGGCATTTACAATCTTACAGTCTTGCAGAAATGGACTTTTCTTGTGGAAGCTTCCACCTGGACAGAGAAACTTCACCAATTACGTTGGGAGTCATGAGTTGGATGTTCAGCTCAGCTTCTGTGGCGATCTCTGTTTGAACAGAGAAAGCTGCAGACATGGCACCATGTTTGTAGAAGATGCTGATGGTATGTTTGGCTTTTTTTCAGTGGACAGTTCTGCACTTGAGGCTCACAGTCTGTGGCATTGAGCCCGCTCCTTAAAAATTCAACATGAGAGCCATCAGTTTTGGAAATGATGGGTTTTGAGGGACTGAAGAAATGTTTTTTTTTCTTTTCAACATTGTTAACCAGTCCTCTTAATCAAGACAAAAAAAAATCTTCCATGAAGTAGCACATTTGTATCCACCAAACTGTTAAGATTAACAGAAAATTTACCTCCCATACATTCAGTTCAGTTTCTGTCTCCACTCCTGCTTTAGATGTCTGGAATGTTCTCTGGGCTGATGTAGTTTGTCCTCAAGCTTGGATTGAGGAGGGGAGTAATGTCCAGAAGACTCTACTTACTCTGCATGTCACAAGTTCATTTTTATTGACTTGGTACTGCAGCATTAGTGTCCTTGTTGTCTTCAGCTAGAGTTGATGTTTTCAGGAGATATGGGACTGCTTAACATACTCTGCACCAGTGAGGCTACATTAGCTTGTGTATCAACTCTAGGACCTCCATGTCCAGGTGTCATGTTTTCCTTCCAGCAGATAGAACTTTTTTTTATTTTTTGAGGCCTTAAATGTAGGTCAGTGTTGAAGTCACGCTGTACCTTGTTTGCTGTGTCTACAGTGGTGCAAACATTTTATAGCTCTGCACTGAGAGAGCGAGAGAAACAGTAGAGACAGGCCGGAGAGAGGGGACGACTCGCAGCAAAGGGCAAGGCTGCTGCAGCTTTAGTGTCAGCAGTACGTGGTGCAAGCTCTATCAGATGAGTCACCGGGCGCCTCAGGGATTGAGGTGTCACATAAATAAACATTTTGCGAATTGCATCCACTGGTCTCTCTTTTGCCTGATCTGTCTGATCGTCATCCCTGACAGCATTGTCGAAAATTAAAAATATAAAGCAAAGACATACAGCCCTAACCATCTGTTGGTACAGTATGAATTGATCATACCATATCTTGTACTCTTTGGGAAATTGGCTCTGGTTGATCCTAGCCAGAGCATCTGAGATTGTTGCAGGACAGCCTTCCCCATGCTTTTGTCCGACAGCTCTGTGGTGCAGTTCTTTTCAAGGCTTTGGATTGGTTGCTTCGCCAGTGTTGGGAAAAGCTCTTCTCACAAAGCAAAAGTGACTCTGTCCTTCTGTACTTTCTTTCTCAGCCACAGGCTTCTGGACTTGGAGGGTAGATACACCCTCTGACCACTTGTCTAAGGATAATCTTGAAAGCTTCAGTGAACAGTAAGCTAGCAATGGAACACCCTGTAGCAATCCTGACTTCCTGCTGCTGCCAGATAGTGAAGAGTTCCTGGTGAGGAAAACACATCTGTAAGTCCCTGAAGCAGATGTTCTGGATGTTGTTTGGGATGTGGAAGAACACCAGTGCACAGGCTGTGGCACTGGATCAGAGCCGTTCGCAAGATCCAACCAGACCACATGTAAATCTACTTCTTGGCTTTCTCAAACCGCTCCCAGACCATAATGGTGTGCTAGAGACATCCTAGGAACCTGGTACATCCAGATTTTGACAGTGAGTGACATATCATTGTCCATCAGGTAGGTGGACATCCTCCAGAGATGTAGATGCTCCTCTCCCCACAGTGCAGTGCTTCTGAATTGGTTTCTGGACTTCCTGCTCCTTGGGAATATGCACGGTCTCTCTGATGGAATGCACTGAAATAAAATAGTAGATAATGATACAACATTTACTAAGGTTGGTTATATTAAAGTGTGGCTGACATTTTTTTCAGTTATAACCCATTATTCAAATGAAATCTGCTCTAGAATATTCTAACTTTACCAGTAATCATGCATTGGGCTAATAAATACCGAATTAATTAGACTTTGACCAAGTTATTTAATACATAGTACAGCTATTAAACAGATTTAACCTCGTTCCCAGGCCAAGGATGAATCAAAGAAGACACACCCACCATTGTCTCATCGTTTCTCCAGGTGTCCATCATGAGGCTAAATCGTAAAGCCCAATTGGTCCCATTGCCTCTTAGAGCCAAAAACTCCCTCGATCTGTCAAAGCCGGAAGTTTGAGGAAATACTGGAACTTCATTCAGGATTGATCAACATACCGGGCGACTCTGTGTTTCATCATGGCCTCCTTGAAATTGGAAATCTTCAATGATTTTCTAGGGCCGGGTGGTAGGAGTCTGATCAGCTGGTTGTTTGTGACAGGATGCTCCATGCTGGTGCACCCATGGGTCACATTGCATAGTGATGTGGCAATGCACTTCAGAGACTGGATGACATGCAGATGTCTTCAATAGTCTGAAAGTTGTCCTGGCATCTCTCAGCTTGGTGATGGTTATGTCAGATTTGTCACACTCCACTCACATTTTGTAGAATGAATTCCTGAGAGTGTTTAATGAATTTAAAGTTTTGCAGTTGTTTTCTCCTCAGGCCAGTGGTGACAAATCACACACACAAATCCAAACCTGATCTTCCAAAGGTTTCTGAGATTACTAAATATAACAAGACCAGTAAGGCAGCTGTAGGACTGATGATGCTCCAGGGCCAGGATATGTATGGATCTGTCTGTCTGTGGAGCTGAAATCCTGTCAAATCCATTCTGTGTCCACCAAGCAAGGCTAGACTGTCTGTCAGACTGTCAGTGTCACAAACACACACACACACACACACACACACACAGTATGTACAGAGTATAGCTTAGTCAGTGTGCCGGGGATGTGATGGCTCGCATTTGGTATTTTTGTGACAGGATGTGCCTGGTGGAATTGGAAACAGTGTGGGATTGATCAGTGGGAGTGTTAGGGTTGGGATTGACTTCACTTGACTTTCCCCTTATACGGAGTGAGCACCGCACAATGTGTGGTGTCATTTTCATGATTACTGATCATTTGAGAGAGAGAGAGAACATATGGTGAAGCTGTAACCCAGTTTCTCTCCCTTTCCTAAATTTCTTTTGTAAATAAATATACAAACTAATTAATTTCAGAGAATAAAACTCCCTCATGTTCGCTTCTCCATGTTATTTGAACAGAATGATCATATTTGCTAAGTGCTAATTTCCAAGCCGTGACTTTGCTTTCAAAATAGTTATGACATGAATTGTATCAGAACTCGTTATAATCTATATTATGCTAATTACTGTTATTGTGTTGAAGAAGGAACTATATTAGACTGTAGAATTGCAGGAATTGGAATGAAAAATGAGTAATTTCCTCGTCAAATGTGTCTCCAACACGTTTGAAATCAAATGTATACATCCTTGAACACAATGTAGATAAACAATCTCTGAGTTCCTTGGTAATAATATATTTGTATCGATATGATTTCATTGTTTTTTGCATGCAATGATTCACAAATGTGTGCTGGGATACGCAAACATGTTTTTAATTTTTAAAGATTGATGTCGAAGCAAAACAGACAAACATAACACACAACCCGAGGTTTTGTGATGTCAGAGAAGTGCAGTTGAATACCAACTGGAGTGATGAAATTAACACAACAGCCGTGTTGTTGACCTGCTCTGAACAGGCGGGCACTGCCAGGTGCAACGTGCGGTCATCTGTGGTACTGAAATTTCAGTGTGCCACTTGATGGATAAGATATAATAACACCCACTGCTTTATCTCTCAGGCACGTCACCAAAATACCAAATGTGTCCAGGTGAGGGAAATCATCACTGTGTATCAGCTGTGCCAGTGAAAGGCACACTGTGTGAAAATAGTGCCCGCAGTCAAAAACAGATACAGAGGGATCCAGATTTAGCCGCCTGTATTTGAATGTGTGTAGACACATTAGGCTAGCTGTCTGTCACTGTGTTGTCCTGTGTGTTGTCCAAGCTGCTTGGTGTGTGTTGGCTCAGTGTTATACTACTGATTTAGGAGAGATAATGGTTTTACTGGAAGTGTGTGTTAGGGGTTGAGGCTGCCTGTTAAACCATACACCCTACTGACAGCGCTCTCTGTGGGTGGCTGGGTTTCTGCGTGTGTGTGTGTGTGTGTGTGTGTGTGTGTGTGTTTGTGGGGCGGGGGGACCAGGAGAAGACCAGCGCTCTGTCTCTCAGTAACGTAGCTGGAGTCTTCTACATCCTGGTCGGAGGTCTGGGTCTGGCCATGATGGTGGCGCTGGTCGAGTTCTGCTACAAGAGCCGCGCCGAAGCCAAGAAAATGAAGGTAATGTTTTATTTTGGAGTAATGCTTTTACTCTGATTCACGTTCATTGTTCTCTGATGCAGGAATATAGACTATGAGACACCGGCTGGGACTGAGAAAGACGCTGATCTGTGTTCACTAATGGCAAAGAGAGATTGGTTGGTGGAACTTGTGTAAGGAAATGTAGGAATGAAATGGACACAGCAGGACTCCTTCTAAATGTGTGTAAATTTCTCCCCTCACCCCATTTTTGAACATTATCACTGACCATCTGATCACAAGATTCATCTAAAGAAAAGCTGGATTCCATGTCAAAGGCACTGGTGGTACTGCTGCCAAGTCTGGAGCAAATGAGTTAAAGGAATATTCCACCATCTTGGGCAAAATACCCTTTTTCCAACTTCCCCAGACTGAGACAAGATGTTCGATACCATTTTCACCTCTGTACGTCCCCTGGTTCAGTTCCTATGGTTATGGTTATGCTAACCTAACATTTCATGTTAGGTTAGCATAAAGACATAAAGCATAAAATCTACAGGAGTCATTAGCCTAGCTCCGTCAAAGTGAAAAAAATAAACCTTACAGCAACTCGGAAGCTGTCTTATTTACACAGTGTATCATGTGTATTTGAAATACATGTGATAGATTTAAAAAAAAATCAAGGGTCATTTTAGGAGACTTGTACAGTTATAAACTGCAGCTAGTAGTTTACAACAGAAAGTAGATCATCTGTGATCATCAGTCTGGTAGATCATAAGTCTGACTACTAATAACGTTTGGCTGATGGCTCTGCTGTAGACTACTGTAACTACTAGAACAACATGCACACAAAGTTGTTTGTTTCTGTTCTTCTCAGTGTGTGGCTGACAGTCCAGACCTATCGGTCCTTTTTACAAGTTTCCAAGTTGCAGCAATACAATTAGCAATCATCACCATGCTGTTTTATAGGAACAGCACAAAATCAGTAAATGACTCACTCTGTTGACAGTAGCAGAGGATAACAGGTTCAGGTGCACAACTAGAGGCAAAACAGTTTTGGTTCCAGATTTCATTCTTCTAAGCTCACACAAATGTGTGTCTTCAGAATAAAAAATATTGCATTTTGTAGAGTTGATTTTCCCATAGACCTCCGCTCAGTTTACTCAGTTCTAGTGCTTGATGTTGCCTCCTGTAGGAGGCCTCAGATATTATTGAAGGTGGAATATCTCCATATTTATTTCTGCTGTTGCTCTTGATATTTATGATCAAAATATTTTCATCCCTCTGCCATACTGAACTACAGAATCACTCCTCTCCCACTCATCTCTCACTCTCCATTCTAACTCACACCACAAAGACTATTTATTAATGCATCACAATCAACCACCACCATAACCACAACTATCAATAATAATGACAACTTTATTTTTGTTATCAAGGTGGCAGCCAACACCTTGACATCTCCCCAGCACACAGGGAACTACACACACACTCTGTCTTCCCCTCAACACCCCCCCAACTACAACCTGCAATCCCCCAGCCACCAGCCAAACTACGCCACCTATAAAGAGGGCTACAACGTTTACGGCATCGAGAGCGTCAAGATCTAACCAGGGTAGGAGAGAGATGATCCATGGCTACAGTCTGCCTCGCTGCACAGCCATGGACAGAGTTCAGCCGGTGCACCTTTGCAGCCTTTGCAGTAATCCATACCAAAACCCAACAGCTGTGATGCTGCATTCATATTATGGTGGTACACAGTAGATGGCACTCCTTATGTTCAGTGTTTTCAGTAAGTGAGTCCACCAACACTTTACCTTCTACAACAGCAGAAAACACAAATCAGATTTGGAAAAAAAAGAAAAAAATGAATAAGGCCCTGTTTGTCTTCCAACAAAGTCCAAGAGAGAAAAATGTAATGCCAGTTTTTACCTTGGCTTGGCCTTACCTTGGCTGAGTTATTGGCTGAGTTTTAAAGGATTATTCCAGTTTTTTTAACCTGGGCCATTGTTTCCATCTTTTTTAGTCTAAATGAATAACAATCTGAGCCTGTCAGTGGCAAAAACAAACACTTTTATTGGATATACTTGCGATACAAATTGCCCTTTCGTGGATGCACAGTTATAATGTTCTTGCTCAATATTGCACGGATTCCAAAACTTTTGTCCCTATTTTTGTAACCCATTTTGAAATAAAATGTTTGAAAATGAGTGATATTTAACATATGAGTTTCAGTTGCAGACATAAAGCAGCTCACTGCCTGTACTGAGATACATGTTTTATTTTCAGCCGCAATGTGAATGCAGATCTAGCTGTAGAAACGGACTGCAGTGTGAACACACAGTCCATCTTGGGCTAACTCTGTCTGTGGCTGTGAATCCCTGCTTCTCTTCACCCATCACCTCCTCTCCTCTCTGCACATCCACTCCTGCCCCCCTCCCCCCTTTTATTTCTCCTCCCCTCCTTCTCTCTTCCTTTTTCTTCCCTTTCCCTCCTCCCCTGTTTCTCCTCCTCCTCTCATTTTTTTACATTTTCTGTAGCCATCATCCTCTCAGTGGACAGACTCAGTGCTAGTCATTCCCAGCTGTAGTGTCATTCAGTCTTTCATTAGCCAACATCATCAAGTACCACGACTTTCATCTAGAGGACCGGATGGTTTGGACCGGATTTAGACTGGTGGCATCATCAGCTTCACACTTACTCTGCTGAACCTTCAGAATGATGCTGAGGAGACTGGGCTGGGTGATAGAATAATATTATATCAACATCGTGATCAAAAAATAGATGTCATCTGGGATTTTGGATATCGTAATATGATATGGCAAGTGTTTTTTTTTTCCTGTTTTAAAGGCTTGCATTGCAGTAAAGGGACGCAATCTTCTGAACTTCTGAACTGTTGTAGCTGTTTTATTATTTGCCTCTACCTGCTTGGTCATCATATTCACATTTACAATGATTTTTTATCAAAAATCTCCTTGTGTAAATATTTTATGGACGCACAAATAGTCACCCCTGCAATATTCACAGTCACAGTATTGATATCGAGGTATTTGGTCAAAAATATTGCAATATTTGATTTTGTCCAAATCGCCCAGCCCTACATGGAGAAAACTGAACAAATTTGATGCACTAAATTAATGCACTAAATGAAGTAGGGATAAACAGCAGCAATGTCAGCTGTAGTCAATCAGTCTCAGGTATGCTGTTGTTGCAGTGACATCATGATGTCTGTGATGTCATGTTTCATGTGGTAATTTACCTAAGCAGAACGTAATGCAGGAATGAACAGCCCATTTATGACAAATACAAAGTGGTAAATGTCCTTTGTCCAAGCCAGAGGGATGAACGAGGAGAGGATGATGATGTCACCAGAGCCTGACACATCACTACAGCGTCTCATGATGTCACTGTCCTCAGATGTTGTAGTTTTCTTCCATTGGTTGTCCATACTGTTGTCCACAGCGCTCCAACCTGCTACATGGCTTTTCCATACACAGCATGCTCTGTACCTGCTTCACATGATGCTGCGTGGCTGGCTGCATACAGTATATGAATGATAATGTTTACTGTGTGATTCATGTTTTTTTCTCTCTCTCTCAAAGGGGCACTTCACAAAAACAAAGCTGTTTTAGTATGCACATGTCTCTGATTCTTCTTTAAGCTGACCTGGTACAAATTCATTTGGTGTGAGATTTACTGACTGACTTTGAATGTGTCATCTGGGAGAAATTTAGTCCAGTTAGTGTTACAGATATACTGTCGGAAATGTGAAAGGAATAAGGTGTCTTGTATGCTTTATATCATTTAATACATTGTAGTAAATGAAAATTCATCAATGAAATTTTTTTAGGAAATAAACACAGTGAAGTAAAGATGAAAGGGAAAATTTCTACTGGCTTATCAATGGCCCCAACAACACAGAGGATAGATCTTAGCATATGAGTTCAGTGCACAAATGTTCATCTAGATAACAGAGGGACTTTTACTCAAAGTGAGAATCATCTTATGGAATGGTCATTTATTTTACTATAAATTTTGTCTACATTGTGAGTGAATTGCCCCTTTAATAGGCTGACTAATGCAAAATATTCATGCTTGATGTTTTTGTAGACTTTTACATTCCTTTGAAGTGGGAGAGTTCTGTGTTGTTTATTATCAAACATAACCTGAATAACATGATTTTTTTGTTTCAAGGAGAAGTTTTGTTGAAAGCATGAACATGTTTGTTTAGTATCTAAGTATTTTTTTGCTACACTCAAGGTGTGAGTGTGCTTTGATGCTATGATTAGAGGGATTTGTGCCCTCAACTGCAGTCGACCCAGTGCTCACCTGGAGAGATGTAAAGATAGACACAACATACATACCACAGAAGGGAATTTGACATCCATGTACTAAATAGTGCTGTGAGATAGCTTTTCCAGCAATTGTGTTGTAGCCAAACATGTTGTCAGTGTCCACACAGCAGTAAGCCATCATTACCAATGCATCATGCCCACCACTGTGTACGCCAGGGAGAACAAACTTCAATTCTCTGCAGTTCAAATAGTCTCTCTCAGTAGCCAAATATGGGTCAACAAGTGTCAGAAGTTTAACATTAACCCCGTCTCTCAATCCAAACAGTCTCATCCTTAGTCTTCGAATGTTCCATAGATCAGTCTGTAATTCAGCCTATTAAAATCTGAGGAGAGGAAGCTGTCATCTTCCACTGGAAAACTCCTTGTACCAGAAGAGTATTCGACCAATTATGACACAGTGTTCACAAAAATGTATTCTCCTCAGAAACGTAGCCAGGACAGCTAGCTAGCATGGATGGCAGAACCGGTGAAAGAAGACACTGAAAGACGTAAAAATGTCTGCGGCAAGGAGGAACCTGGCTTGTCAGAAAGTTCAGAAATCTAAAATATCTTTTTGAATTTCTGTTGGCTAGCTAGGCTTCGACTGATTTGGTTTCCAGTAGGAGCTATTTGTGCGTCGGACAGGGCATGTGGAAGTGAGGAAATGAAAATATATCCATCTTATTTTGCTGCTCATTTCCAGCTTCTGAAGTTCAGACTGTTAGGAGGAAGGCTTTGGAAACTGCAAGAGCCGGCATTTCTGGCTGGAGAGACTAACCCAGCTCAGTTTTAAGAAGTGAATTTTTCTTTGTTTAGATCATTATTACTAAAACACACTCTGACACAATGTAAATCAGTCCTATCAAAGCCTAGTATGTGTCATGTGCCACATACGTAGGTATCAAATGATGAGCATTAGTTACTGTGTCCAGGGTGTGTGGGTCCTCTACTGATCCATGTTGAAATCAACCATCATGAATTAGTAATACAGCGCTGTCTCTGTATATGGCCAGGTGTCAGTGACAGGATGATTTCAGCTTTCTGCCTGAACAGAGGATGTTACAGGTCAGGTTAGCTGCTAAGAGTGTCTGTCTGTACAGTCAGGTTTATGGATCAACAATGCTAACATGGTGATGTGTCTTTCTGTGTAGATGACATTTACAGATGCAATGCGCTCCAAAGCTCGTCTGTCAATCACAGGATCGACCAGTGAGAATGGTCGTGTCCCAGTGGCCTACCTCCGCCCAGGATTACCTATGAGTCTCAGCATGACTGACCTGTCCTGACTACGCCTGAGCCAGTGCCTTACAGCCAATCGACATACACCCCACATCCCACCTGACACCCTAAAGTGAATGGGAATGCTTGGTCTTTATCCTGTCAGCCAATCACTAGTCACCAAGGAATATTCTGCCCTCTGTGAGTCAGCGAGTCGACCCCGGCTCTCAGCTCACACTTTAGCTAATCACATTTTCTAAGGACAAATCCCCCCTAACATCTTGATTGGACAACTTGGACAGATCTCGCTCTCCCATCACCAAGCTGCCAGGCTTCAGCCTCGATCTGCCCGCCCCAAGACATCAATCAACTCACCGACCAATGAGGAACAGGCCTGGTTGTTTCCACGGTGATGAAAAACAAAACAGGCAATCAAGCACAGTTGACAGTTTTCTAAACAAAGCAGACAACAACAACAACATGGTTTATAAGATATTTTGAATAAACAGTGTTGCCATGGAGACGACTCCTGTAAATAGCAAGGACAGCGACGGCACCGATGATGATGACGCTGATGTTACTATGACAACATCAATCAGGGCTGCGATCAGGAAACACGGGGACTAAAGACACATAGTCTTCACCGAATGGGAGTGCTGTCAACAAACACATCCTGAACACTCACATCCATGAAATAATAAGTACTCATGATTACAGATAGAGTAATGATAATGATGTTATTGATTCTAATTGTTTTCCTTGTTTCTGCTTGAAAATCCCTCATTAGTAGAGACTCTTAGACTGTAAACCCAACTGATGCATGTACTGGCACATGCACACATTACATACGCACACACACACACACACACACACACATACGTTGGTATTACTTCTTTGTGGGGACATTACATTGACTTCCATTCAATCTCTTGGTCTTAACCACAGCCACCTTAACCTTAACCTTAACCTAATATAACCTGAACTCTAACCTTAACCAATAAGACACAATTTGAGTTTTTCCTCCCAAAATGTCCTCTCAAGTACAGATGTCCTCACAGTGTATAGTTTGTCAATAGATGTCCTCACAAGTACAGTAAGACAACACACACACACACACACACACACACACACACAAAGAGAGCGAGAGAGAGAAAGAGAGAGAGTTTTGTTGCCATTTAAGAGTTCCGAAGCCAACTGGATGAGGTGCCAAACAGACTGATGACCAATCAGAGCTCTCCATGCTCAGCCCACAGACAATGGCAGCTGCTGATACTGAAACCTGAGCCAACAGGAGCTGTCACTGCTGAGAGGTGGACAAAGAAACTGTGAACAAAAATCTTCCTTTTTGATACACACACACTGCACTAATGACGGCGATGGAGACGGCGATGTTGGAGTCAGAGGAGAACAGCAATAGAGAGTTTGCATGTCACTTTTGCTTATTTTAGCTTTTTTTGTTAAGTTAGTCAGCCTACAGCTTTGTTCTTGGCTGCATTTTAGTGTTTGATAATAATAGTAATAAGAATAATATTAATTACATTATTGATGTGGAAGATGATTCATGTTATATAGAGTTTATGCTTAAATGAACCTCAGTCTGCTCTTTTTCTTCACCATGCAGCTTTGATAGGAAAATCTTTACACCTCAGTATGCCAGTGCTAGTGAGAAGCTAGCTCATTAGCACAAACAGCAAAAAGCTTTAGACACAGTGTGGGGGAAATGCCTGGTAAAGAAAGAAGATAAGACTGCAATGGGAAATTTCACGGTATCTGCTTCCATTTTTCACATGGGCCTCATATCATTCTTGCCTCGTGGTCATTTTCACTTGGTTTTCATGGTGTTTGAAGTTTTTCTCCAGATGATGAATTCATACAAAATGGCTCCCAAATATTTCAGCCGTGGAAGGAGGTACCAAAGGTCAGTTCTTAATAAACCATGGTTTAAGCATAACTCTAGCCATTTTCTCTTGCCCAGACTGTGCTTTCCCTTTTTCCATCATGCCAGTTAATTATGACCAAAATTTTGCCAGTTGCTTCACTGTCAGCTATGTCTTGCCTGCCTGGGTCAATGAAAAAGGCCGATGGACACTCATGAAACCAACCCCAAAGGCATGGACAGCATGCCCTTTTCAACAAATTGATGCTCACTCTTTAATAAGACAGCTCCATCTGCTTTATCTTGCTTTACACAGCAGCTGGCAGACAGGCAGCCAGTGATCATTTCATACATTTGACCAACATGTCAAAAATTATGGCATTACCCCTTTATCTAGCCCCCTTTATCTATCTAGCTAGCCATCAGGCCCTGTTTTCACACTAGCATTAAAGTCACCATGAAATGGCATTTTGATTCCTTAATGTGATATATTTCCTGTTGAAACAGGATGTAGGGGTGGCGCTTAACACAGAGAGGCATCTTTCAAAAGTGTGAACCAATGGGAGATCAGCTAGACAGAGAAAGGCAGTTTTATTTGATGGGATGTGTGATTGTTCAAAAATGTGATACTTTATTGGTGGAAATGGTCACACCTGCTGGTTCCTCATTATGTCACCACTGAAGATGGTCTGTTTTCCAGGAAGAAGAAGAATAGGGATTTTGATATTAAAACACAAAAATAACAATAATAATAAAAAAAAAGATTTTATTGTTAAATAGGTAAATATTCTGGCATGGAAAATTAGCTTTGTGGAAAATGTTATTTTTTCATTTCATTGTGACTTTAAGCTGGTGAAGCACTTTATGCTGGTGAGTTGCTTATTTTATTTGGCATCAAACTGGTTTTTGTTGGTTTGGGATTATTGTTGTCTACTCTGCTATGATGGGTGACGTGGCACAGCTAGGTGTTTTTATGCAGATCAGTGGTGCTGTGTGATTTGGCAGCCACTTTGGTGTTACGTATCACCCATCAAAAGCAGGAGACAATGTGCGCTTTAATATTTTTGTGGTGTTGATGGAGGAGAGCTCACATGAACTCCTTCATGTATGTTTGCTTGTTTCACACTCATAAATTCTTCAACCAGTCGTCACGTCTACTTGCACATCAAATAAAAAAATATGATTTAAAGTTGATTAAGGCCATAATACCTGTAAACCTGAGCTTGTACTGTGTTAGATTAAGAACTGGTTCACCAGTATCTGTCCTCTAAAGCTGCCAGAAGAATATATGGCAGCCTTTTCTTAAGGTTGATGAAATTCCTATAGTAGGCAGGCAGAGGATCAGTATACATTGTTCCATCTAATTTGAGAGATGTGGTGCACACAATGCCATGCAAATGTGCATGTGTTTCCAGTGTGGATACCTAGATTAAAGGAATTCTCCAACATTTTGGGCAAAATACCCTTTTTCTGCATGTAGCCTGGCCTTTTTATGTCCAACAGATGAAGGCTCAAGGCTGCCATGAGTGTGGAAGATCAGGGCTATAATGGTTTTGGTTAAATCTTAAATCTTATACTTCTCAAAACCAGCATTACAGAGTGCTTGAACAAAGAGCACATAAAATAATAAAAAATAAAACAATAAATGGAAGAATAAAATGGGCAAACAAAAGAATGAAAATACCAGGAATAAAAAGGAGAAAAACAATGGATTATTAAAACTGTGAAATGGATAATAAAAAAAGAGTGCAAGGTTCTCAGTGCAGAGTCATAAAAGAACCAGTACCACACAACAGTTAAAATTCTTAAAAAGCCTTCTGAGAAAGATAAGATTACAAAGAAGATTCTGATTTAGCAAACCTGAGTTCCTCTGGCAGGTTGTTTCAGAGCTGAGGAGCCCTGATATTAAAGGCTGATTACCTTTTAGTCGGAGGGTGTGAAGTGGGGACAATCATGACTATCTCAGGCTGCTACCAGTTGCTAAGTGAAAGTATGTGTTTTTCAAGAAAACTCCATTTTCCACAGTTTTTTCTAGGAATTGAAATTGATAGGATAAGGATGTACACTTCCATGTAGTTATGACTAACTGAATGCACTCTTTTTGTTTAAGTAAAACAAATTACAGGAAAACAACAAAATCATGGCACTACAAGGTTTATTGAAACTCCACTGTTACTGTGTGAATGAATGTCTTCCATAATATGACATCAGTATCATTATGCATGGAAAATTTCACCATCTCCCAAAACGTGAATTCACCTTAAAAAGGTAATATATTTATGCAGTGTATCTTCCTGTTTGGCTTGTCATGGGTTCTGCATGGACAAGAGCACTGGTGCCTCTTAGAAGAAGCTAGTCTGGGTCTCTTCCCCATTTCAGAAATGCCTGTAGGTCCTGATGGGGACGCAATGGCACTGGTTTTAAAGGGGATGAGAGAAGCTGATTGGCCTTTGCTGAAGCCCACACAAACTCCACCTGATAATTAGGTATTGCTCCTGCTCCTTTTCTAATCCCCTTTCCCAGATAAAGCCAGGAACTGCTTATCGCCAAGATAATGTTGGAAATTGAAACTGCAGTGATAAACATGGCCAAGCACCAGACATAATATCATCGAGTTTTAACAACTTCATTACCACTGACACTTTCTTGTGCCTCACCCCAAATTTGGTTAGCCGGCTTCAGTTCAGAGGTCACAATCCTTTTCTTTTGCAGGTCGCAAATCAGGTTTGGAGGACGGAAAGAAAATGACCTCAGAATATGGGGTTATTAAGCTGGAGGAATCTTTGAGACATCCAGCACTTACTATCAGAGAAAAGCCATGACACGTGAAAAATTGTCAGTCATCACATTTAAGCAGGACATAGAGCTATGTGTCATCTGCATAGTGGAAAAAATTTATGTTATAATCAAAATCAGAATCAGAAAAACTTTATTTTCTGTTGTGACAGAAAATCGTCTTAGACGTCGCTCATACAAGAAACAACACAACACAGAAACACAATTCCTAAAAACCTAGTGAGATAAAAGAATACTGAAACATGAATAATTTATACAGAGTTCAAGGAAAACTCTAAAATGTGCAGCAGGAATGCTGCTTTTTTGTTATTCAGACACGTTCATGTCTTTTGTGACCCACGGTTTGTTGTTTGGGTACAGCTTGACCTGTTTTGATGGTATGACAGCGTCCACACAGAAAGTTCAATAGGAGGAGATAGTCTGTCAGCAGGTTTAGGTCCCCATCACAACCCTTGAAGAATACATCCCAATTTGTGATCTCCATGCAGCCCCTTAACGTCTCAGTGGTGTCATTGTTCCAAACCTTAATGTGTTTTGTTTGTATACTGTCTGTCTTCAGGTTTTATCTGGATTTTGGAGCAGCAGAATGACATTATGATCTGAGCGGCCGAGTGGTAGGCGGGACTTTGAAACGTAGGCACCCGGTATGTTACCAAAGCACAAGTCTAACTTTTTATCAAGTGTAGTGGGTGATGAAACATTCTGTTCCAGGTTTGGGAGTAAGGTGGTAACGTCACATCTTTTAAAATCCCCTAGTAGGAACACAGGCTGATAACTGCTGTGATTTACAGCTTTGTTGTAACAATCTGCAATGCATTCTGCTGCAAATGCGTTATTAGGGCCAGGGACATATGCTAAAATAACAGTGATTTGTGTAAACTCCCGTGGTAAGTAGTGTGGTCTGAATGACACAGTCATGATTTCATAGTGCTGGCTGCACTCAGTTCCTCTCCCTGTGTAGTTGACAGCCAATTGTTTGTTTACAGCCATGCAAAGCCCGCCCCCAATTGATTTCCATGTTGTGAGAGTGTCTCTATCAAAGCGCATAATGTGAAATCCAGCTAAATTGACATTGGTAATGTCCTCTGATAACCATGTCTCTGTGAAGCAAAAGAGACTGGTTTGACAGTAGTCTGAGTCGAATTTGATGAGTGCAGAAAGTTCATTCATAATTATGTATGATCTGACCCAAGGGAAGCATATAAATAATAAAGAATAAACGTTTTGTTCATATACAACACCACAGTGCTTCAGTGACTAGATGAATGCTACGTGTGGTTTGTTGGACCAATTACGCAAATACTCTGTATATCCGTACTGGTTTGTTGTTATTTCCTTTCTGGAAAACCAATAAAAATAATGTTCAAAATAAATAGAGAATAAAGGACCAAGAATTGAGCCTAGAGGAACACCATGAGCAGGGAGCTGCAGATGAGGAGATGTGAAGGACCTGCCAGAGAGGTAAGAGTGACCCCAGGAAGAGTAGTTAATGCCAAACCACATTTCCATGTGATTTGTAAGCATATCGTGGTCAACTGTATC
>OMLF01048124.1:0-18768 GCA_900302615.1 Holocentrus rufus | reverse complement strand
GACCGTCTTATCAAGGATGATTTTCTCATGGAGCTACAGGGGGAAACCTGACAGAGTCAAATTCAAAGACAGTGGTAATCAACTAGTCAGATTCATGTGTGTAGACTGGGGAAAGGCCCTGCATTGTGTGTGCGTGCTTGTGTGTGTGTGTGTGTGTCGTTGTGTGTGTGTATGTGTGTGTGTGTGTGTCGCACCTCCTGTCTGTCTCTCAAGGATTTGCTGGTTCAGCAGGGAAGGAATCAGTGCTGTGCCTTTGCCATGCAGGAAAGTCAGCGTAAGGAAATTCCTGAGCTTCACAGTGGCAATCAGGCAGTTAAGGACCTGCCACTGAAAATGGAGCTGTATGTCACTCACTTTCATGGCTTATTCACAGCAGCACGACTGTTCTGGAGCAAAGAAAAGCATTCTCATTCCCTCATCACAAAACCCCATTAAACTGCCCTTACTTGAAAGACTTTGGACCACATCTAATTACGTGTCCTATACCACAACTGAACATGCTAAATATGCAACAACCCACCTTTCACAGAGCTTCCTTCTGTGCTCATTTTAGCCTGCAAAAGTAAGTCGATGCAGGTAGATCCGCTTGATTTTGCATGGTATAGGTGATCATGTAATTGCATCGTCGAGTCGAGGTTTAGTATTTTAGAATCAGATACAAGTTCTGTTGTACGAACTGGAGAATGATTTAATTTCAATATGCATTTCATTTCTTGTGACCTCCGCCACGACAGATGGCAGTAAGAGTTACTTAAACTTTTTGAACGCGAGGAAAAGGCAGATCCCTGCTTTTCTCTATTCTCTCGCGTGATTTTGCATACCTAAACTCAAGTATTCACATTTATAAATACCCATCTGTTCGTTTTTTAATAGAGGAAAATACCATGTTCATCATATAAAGTTGCCTAAAAAGTGCCTGGTTTTTGAGCTTGACAATAGCTACCCTGGGCGGTGTTGCCTTCAGGTGCTCGTAAATGTGACTTATCCTCATTCAAGTGCTTTTAGTTGGAAATAGTATAGCCCTGTGGTAAATGCTGTTTTGATCTCTGTTATTTTAAGTTAGGAATAAAAGAGAATAGAGGTACCTTGTGTTACAGCTGCAGAACGAAGAGGGAAAATCTGCATCAGGCTTGTAATTGCTGTATTGATTACTGTGTTTTCTGAAAACAGTGTATGTATGAGAAAAAAACGTAAATAAAAGCAAAAATATAAATATATAACAACACTAATTATTATTATTTTTGATCCATCTGTTGTTGACACATCTGCTGTGTTCTCCTGTGGTAATTGCAATTTTTCCGACAGTTTTGAATGCCACGCATGACGTCACATGGACGAAACGCCGATCTCCTTTACTGCCGCAAACCCCCGCTAGCTTGTCGCAAAACCGATCTGCACAATGTTGTCAGAGAAGTAAACTGTTATTGCCATTGGTGTGTGAATCGTTTTCGATTTCACCTTTGGAAATGTGTGATGATGGTGCTGGCTTTAGCTTGACTCAAGCCCGGTATCATTCACACTATGTCGGTTGTCCCTTAGGCTTTGGGAGAGCCAGAAAATGAGTTGATCTCCATCAAAACAAGCGTGCAAAATGGCAACATATAACGCAGAAGGTAAGTAAAACACTACACTATAGCAGGGAAACTATTAGGGGAAATCTCAGTATTGATTTCCCGTGTTATTATTTCAACCGCCTTGTCCTGAAAACATGACCGGCTAATTGCCTGCTTCAAGGCAGTCAAAATCCAGCAAGTCAGTTGATAATAATGTATATTTTATTCACGAGATGCATGTAAACTTACCTTCAGTATACCATACTACATTTCCACATCATGGGTTGTTATTCTCTGTTTCTCTGCCTTGTTAACTTGCTGCAGGACACTCTGTGGTGGTGGAGGTTGGCCCAGATATCCACATCTGTGGTTTCTGCAAGCAGCAGTACAATAACTTTGAAGTTTTCCTTGCTCACAAGCAAAATGGCTGTTCTATACCAACCACTGACACATCAGCCACCACTGGAGCACCCACTCTTACTGGTAATACAATAGTTTTCCTTTCCTTCTTTATTTAATTTACCTCCAAAGAGATCAGATTCTTTCCTTTAACTAACTGGCCTGATAAAAGCCCACTGAAACAATAAAATCTATTTGTTTGTGGTAGCCAATGTTTAAAACCATCTTCTTCTTTCACTGCTCAGATTCCAGTGCAGAGTTTGTTTTCGAGGAAACCTACCAGACCTGTGTTATGAGAGGTGTCAAAAAGATCCTGACCAAAGCCCAGAAAACACCTTCCAAAAAATTAAAACCTGCCCTGACTTCAAAGAGGCACAGCTGCTGTTTCTCAGGTTGGTGCCTCTTGCCGTTTATGACTGTAACACATTCCTTCCTTTCAGCTGCCAAGCAGGGAGAACTGTACATCCTGCCAGTCACTTCCAACCCCATTAGGTTGTATTTATTTGAGAGACTTTAAGATTGCCGTCCCACACGTTGCCTTGTAAAAACACAATTTCTTCTTATTTACAGGTTGCACTTTCAAAACTCAGTATGGCCAAAAAGATATGGAGCGGCATCTCAAAACCCATACTGGTATGTGAATGACTTCCGGGTGCATTTCTCAATCCCTGGAGCACTTCAAAATCCAGCATTGACACATGTTGTTTTTCCGTCTGCCACATGGCCAGGTGAGAAGCCGTTTGAATGTGAGCTATGCCACAAACGCTTCAGTCGGCGGGACAAGCTCAACATGCACAGCCGGTCACACACGGGCGAGAAGCCGCACAAATGCAAGCACTGTCCCTACGCAGCCGCAGACAGCAGCAGTTTAAAGAAGCACCTCCGCATCCACTATGACGAACGGCCCTTTAAATGCCAGATTTGTCCTTACGCCAGCCGCAACTCCAGCCAGCTCACCGTGCACCTCCGCTCTCACACTGGTAGGTGGTCAAACGTCCCACATGGCTCTGTGCTTTGTAAAGAGAGTGCAAGAGATGTCAACCTCTGTTGGCTGATGTTCTGTAGATTCCACTGAGAAGCCCTTTTTGTTTTCATCTAGTCTTTTATTTTACCTTTTTCCTCTAGGGGATGCACCTTTCCAGTGCCAACAGTGTGATGCAAAGTTTAAGATCAACTCAGACCTGAAGAGGCACATTAGGATTCACTCTGGCGAGAAGCCCTACAAGTGTGACTTCTGTGAATACCGCTGTGCAATGAAAGGCAACCTAAAATCTCACATTCAGATCAAACATGGCACTGAGAACTCCTTCCACTGCCCACACTGTGACTTCCAGTGTGCCAATAAAACTGCTCTGCGACAGCACTCCCGAGAACACCAACCCACTCAGCCCATTCAGTGTTCCAAGTGCACTTACTCCTGCTCCAGCAAGGGGGCACTCAAAGTCCATGAGAGGATCCATTCAGAAGAGCGCCCTTTCAAATGTGACTTTTGCAACTTTGCCTCCAAGCAGCGCAGCAACCTTGTCATCCACAAAAAGAAGTGCCACTCGGATAAGCCCGAGAAAGGCGGCGGTGGGAAAGGTGGCAGAAGCGGAGGAAAAGGCGGCGGAGGGGATTCTCCAAAGCCTGTGAGCTCGCGGTACCGGGCCAAACTGGATGCGGCGCGAGCTTTCCGCTGCGATTCATGCGATGCTTCCTTTGTGAGGGAAGACTCTCTGCGGAGCCACAGGAAGCAACATCGAGATGCACAAAATGCACTGAAGCTCCAGCTTTCCCCGCAGCCTGGAACAGTCAACTTAGGTCCTGCTATGCCCTCACAGAACAACACCCAGCTTGAAGTCCCCTCTATCCCATCTGACCCCCTTGCTCCTTACAACAACGCACAGCTTAAAATCATTGTATCTCACCCTCTAGGACAGGAGGATTCCTTAATTCCGGCTAATGTGGATAGCCAACAAAATAAGGCCAACATGGTCCTGCTAAGCCCGGACAACCAGGACATGGTGGTCAACTCCATGATCCAACAGGTTAACCTGCTGGCACCTATGCAACCCCTTGGGACATCCCACACCACAGAGGGCGCCCTTGAACCCCAGACTGTCCTCTTGACACAGCTAAGCCGCGAACATACCAACAACACTCCGCTCCACCAGGCCCTGCTCCCGAGATCCATCACTTCTCAGGCCTCCGGCAGTGGCACACAGACCTTCATCACCACCTGCTCGGACCTTGAGGGCCTCAATGCCTTGATCCAGGAGGGAGGCACCGAGGTTACGGTGGTGACGGAAGGGAACAACACCATGGTGGCCACAGCAATGCCTCCCGACATGGTGTGTGGTCCATCGGAGGACGTGTCCAAGCAGGCAGGGACAGTTGCGGCTGAGGACAGTGCCTTACCCTGTGAGGACAGTGGTTTACTGGTGCCAAACATCACCCTGGGCAGACAGGGTGTAGTCATCCACAGCCTGCCACTGATAGTGTCCACCCAACCACAGCAGAACGCAATGGAACAGCTCTCCCCTCATACCCTCTACTCAGATTCACACACCCTAGAGGGCATCCCGCAGTGACTCCTGACGGTTGCTGAAAATGGGAAAAACTTGCAGGCTTTGGCCCTTCGCTATATACAATATATAGCTGCAGCATAAGCTATTTCTTTGCCAGTATGAACACTTAGGTCTGTGCGGGTCATAAACAGATACAACACAGCTTTTCCAGAAATGTACTCATCAGCCACTGAAGTGGCAATGTTTCTGTTATCATTTTAGAGACATAAATAAGTTTTCAGTTTTTAGAATGGAATTGTTTTAGCTCAGTAGTCCAGTCTAAAACATCCTCATTTCTAACACCCATAAATTTTGAAAGTCTAATAAACTTGAAGGTTAGTCATGACATGGACCATTTTGAACATATACTCATGCATATCTGCTCTCCAATTTTAAATGTCACTTTTTTGGAGGTATCAAAATGAAAATATGTTCTTTTTTCAGACAACAACTTAGGTGAACTGAATGAAGTGTGAATGAACGAATCAAGTCTGAAACAAGTAGACAATGCTTAATAATAAATTCCTGTTTTCTATCCCAATGTGTGCCATGGATTATTCAGTTTGTCCATAAGGTGGCAGTAGAGTCATAAAGGGCAGCAGGGTATACTTTAGGTGACTGCGATGTATCAGTCTCCAGACATTGACATTACATGTATGTTGATAAATGAACGTTTTCCACTGCTTAGTTCTTATTCTGAATCTAGGAAACATTCCTTTTGCTGAAGAAATTAGACTATATCAAGGTCCTTGAGATCTAAAAGCCTAGTCTGTCTCCCAATAGATTTTTCAGTAAAGTGCCTGTTTTGCCTGTTGCTATTTATCATTCTGGCCATTTACACACAGACTTCAGCTTTTAGTATTTGCCAGAAAGTGAAGGCTGCACCTGAATAGGAGTCTCCTAGGAACAGCTGACCATTGATTTTTTTTTTCTCCCCCTTCAGCACTAATAGCTCTTTTGCCTCAGACCCCTGCTTTTTCTGGCTCAGCATGGCCACAAACTAAAATGAAATGGTTTTGATGGATGACTTTATGCCAGCATTGAAGTTCAACTAAGAAGCAGAGTTCAATTTGTGTTTATCAAGAAAAACTATCTTCTGCTGGGAAAGGTAATCATTTATTCATAGCAAATATCTAAAGAATATTATTTTCCAATCCCTGTTGCAATAAACATATAAGATATCTGGTCCATTCAGATAAATAACAGTTCTTTAACTACAAGGATATTTAATAATCTTTAGACAAATAAACATATATTATACAATGGTCAAATCCATGCTGTTATATCCCTTAATTGCCTGTGAGTGTCAGTAAATATCCTGGTTTTAATTTTCTCCTTGAAGAAAAAGTGAAGAATCTGCAATGCATATCACCACCAATATAGCTATTAATTTTCAATGCTTGGTAACATGATCATATTAGCCATAGAGTCTTGAAGTAGTTGTTGGACTTCCTGATGGTAAACGGATAATCTAACTTTCAGATTGTGTCTTGAACTACAGGTCCTTTATGCTTTAATGCTCACAATAAAAGAAATCATTTACAACTTTTAAACAGGTCATTCTGAAAACTGTTCAGCTGCTTCCTGTTTTCAGTTAATCAATTTCAAAGTGAAAAATGTCATCAGTTTATAGATAGCACTATACCCTGATTCACCTTTGCTTCTTTAAGTTGGTATTGATGGACTGAGATAAATTATCAACTTGCGACTGTAATTGCAAGCAACTGGGTCACATTATGTTATAATCACACCAGTCATCAGTGGTGTCAGTGATGACATTTTGGACACTGTGTGTATGATCTCATGACCAAACTCTGTTGCCTGATCTTTAGGGGTGATTACTAAACCCTTCTAAAATTCCTCTAAGTGTTAAGTTGAGCATTATGTGGGAGAAGCAAAAAATGCTCTCTGCTGCATCTCTTTGATCTATTATCTTGCAGACTTCCAGGCCCTAATCCCAAGCACCCTTGAGTAGGAGGGCCCATTTTTCCCTCTCTCCCATCCTACATGTGACATCACAACTGGGTTAAGTGTTTTTTTTCTATGGGCCGCAACAAATAAGCACTCCCTCTTAGAGATTTGCTTGGAGGGAGAGTTTGAACTGGTAGATGTTGCAGAGATTGATATGTTGCAACCACTAGATTTTGGTACACTGGATGGGTTTTGAGTTAAATAATTAATAGTAGCTTAAGTTAATGCTTTGCCCAGTCGTGCACATGCATAATAGTTGGTTTTCTGTACGAACCCGGTGTCCAATTTATCATGAAATTCTCAAATTACACTTTAGATCAAGGTGTTAAATGTTCTTAGGGCTTTGCCAGAAAGGTAGCAGTAATTTTAAATGGACCTCCTGATACTGTATGGCACTTCTGAGTTCCTTCCTTCCTGTGTTTGAGATGTCAGCCTTTGAATGGGGTCGTAAATGTCTCCCCAAAAAGCAATTTCCACTCACAGCTGCTTAAAGAAATCGTAAGTTGTGATGCATTCCTTCTGGACATAAACAGATCCAGAGAGGACCAGGTGATCGAGGGACGATGACCAGAACTGCACACCAACATTAGCAAAAGATGGCCGACACTTTTAATAGTGTGAAAACGTCAAAGGGCTGTAAAATAAAATTTAATGAATATAGTATTACGGTTAATTTCTCTCATCAGAGATGGTTATAAATCATTTAGATAATCATTGACTCCAATGCCAAAGTCTGTCTTTTTGCTGACACCATTCCAGGTACAATCTGTCACATTCTCCTGTGGTTTGTGCTGGATTAACAAAACATATTTGACCTTTGGTTTGTTTGCACACAATTTGCTATCCCATCAGTAGATGGCATTGAATGCCTTAATGAAATTAACTGGTTGGTCCCCTATTGATATGGATTTGTTTTCCAATGCAAGCATCTTTTTGCTCTGACACTATTGACATTTTAAGTGAGTTTTGATTTTTTTAGGACACTGGAGGCTTTTATCTTGGTGTCCATTCAATTCTTTTTATCTATGCGGTAGAAATACAGAAGATAGAGGCATTTGATTAGCCATTTACAGCCAAGTGACTGAAAGACCCCTTTTATTTGCCTTTCTGAATGCACTGTGATTATTTGTTAAGACATTATTATGCTATTACAGTGTCTACCGCTGCAATCAATACCAATACGTTATTTAAAACTTCAGGTCAAATTCTGGTTTGTTATACAATTTCCCACTGACAGCAAATGCTAGTATGTGTTCATATTACACTGAATGAAATCATGCAGAATTTAATGTTGTCTAACTGATGGCAGTGATTGTCTATTATAATCTATGAATGAATTTATACATTGTAGACAATACTTGCTTCTAATCAATCAAATTGAGTTTTCTTCACACCAACAGCTTTGACCTGAAAGTATTGTCACCTACTTGGTGATATTCATTTGACATTTGAGTGTTTAGGCTGTTGTTTTTGTCTTTTTGTCTATCTTGGGCTGTCAGGAAGCATTATCCTGACAGGCCCTTTTGTTGTTGTTTCTTTAAGATTGAAAGCAGCAGTTTAAAACCAGTCCTCAGGGGGCAGAAAAATAAGTATAATTTTGAGCCAATAGGCATGGCCGGAGAGAGCTGGCTAAAGCCCATAAAAGTCCTTTAATGGACAAAGGAATGCTACAGTATCTCCTGCTTTCAAACACATTTATAACAATGTGCTTTATAACAATGCGGTGGGCTTCACCATTTGGAAATGACCTCTGAATGTGATCATGTGAATGCAAATAACCAGCTATAAGCTTTTGTGATTCAGAAACAAAGACATTTACCCATTGTTTTATTGTATTGTTGTTTCTGTGCCACTAACCCTAAACAAATGAACGTTTTCATGGTTTTGGCCATGCACATGGCGGCATGATTTGACAAACAATCACCCAATTGTTTTCTTTCTTTTTTCTTTTTTTTGTGAGATATAAATTGGAATACTTATATATGGAACTGCGTTGGTCTTGTGCTATCAGTCCCATTCTGAAGCTCCATGCAGATACAGGTTGTTTTTTCATGCTTGGTTCTGTGAAAACCTCTGATCATTCTCACATGTCAGCATGTTGCTTTGTGTTTTCTCTGTCCGCATTCTCATAGTTTGCAGGGATAGGACAGTCAGTTTTGTGTGGTTCAACATTTGTTTTCTTTGCCAGCCTGTGATTTACAAAGAGTGATTAGTTTGCCCTCATGCACTCAATATGTTCAATTGCCCTCATGAAGAACTGGAATAGGAAGGCCGTACAAATAACTGGCGCTCTATAGGCGATCACTGGCCAGCTGCATTTGAACAAAAGTGTACTCACTTTTTGTTTTATTTTATTAGCATTAAAATTTTCCACGCCTGTTACAGAAGTGTAAGCACTTGATAGGTTTGACAATTCAGACACGTTTTTATGCAATATTATGAGATCTGTCAGTCAGTAGCCAATGAATCAAGACATTACCTCAATTCAGTCTATTGCATAACCAAACAACAAACCTATTTACAATTTTAGAAATTCCGCTGGCTTCACCAGATGGCTATGAGCAAGCAAAATATTTTCTTTGTTCACACATGCCATATCCTAAGAAAACAAACATGGTGGAAATCTGATCTTTACACATACAACCCATTGTTGTGTGTGTGTGTGTGTGTGTGTGTGTGTGTGTGTCCACATGCATGTGCATGCACTTAAGACTGTGTTTACCTTGCCTGCTTTCAATGCACTTAATGCACACTCATTCTGCTGCTGCCAAATACCTTCTTATGCAAGGTGAGTGAAAAATGCAGCCTTTAAGGCAATTAGAAGAGCGGCGAGAGGCGTGCCTTTTTGAATTAATTTTTGAAATTTCAATAGAATAACGCTGTGTCATTGTCTTCTATTGTGTGTCATATTTTCTGAACACCTCGGCAACTCCACAGGAAGCTTTGGAGAAACACTTTTGTCCCACCTGCTGACGTGGATACCGGTGGGCTGTTTTTTGAGACTCTTGTCGTCATATTTGTACTTCCTGAATCTCAATTCACAGAGGGAGGAAAAAAAGTTGAAAATATCTTTTGCAGAATTTTGTTTTAACTGCCATGCCTTTGGCTCATCTGTGTAGCCTGAAGCACTATCAGTGTCTCTCTTCTCTTTGCGTTTTCCCTCTCAACCCTCCATCATGAGGGTGATGATGACGTCAGGAAATGCTCTTATCTTCAATTTGATACGGCAGGATGTTGGTATGAAGAGGGGGTGGAAAGAAGAAAAGATTTTGCTTTTATTATTATTATTATTACAATAACAAAACCATCCCCAAAGTAGTCATTACTTCGTTTTTTTTTGTTTTTTTTTTAGTATGAAATGACTCATCCCAGCATTTCTGGTTGCAATCCCTCAAACCAGGTTCTTTTTTTGGCCACCATAATGTCCACCCAACCCCATGATTTAAGCCATAGCCTGCCCATATTTGCTGTTTGTTTGACCCCATAAGGGCACGGACCCTCGCTGATCCTTCATCTGAGGACAAAGCTTATGTTTGCAGTGACATCATAAATGCCTGCGCCGAGAAAACAATGGCTGATGAATTCAGCGGGAGTCGGGGCACAGTGGACACAGCAGACACGGAGACGCGGCCCGAAACTTCCAGTGTCATGGAAAGTTTCCGACAAGAACCCACACCTTGGCCAAACAGACACGGAGCTCCCAAAATGAAGGGAACTTTGACCCGGTCAGATGATTATAGCAGGGCGGCACTGACCACTCTGTCAGTCCAGCTTTGAATCACACTTACTTTTTTTTTAAGATGTATTGGTGCATCATCAGGTTATACCACTAAATGTTTATATGACGCTTTGTGAGCCTGTTAGAGACAGTCAGAGGAGGAGGTCTGCTCCTTGGGGAAGAAAGAGGCTTTGTTTTTATAGGCTGCCTGGAATGTGTTGAGGACTGCGGACATCTGCTTTATTAGCATATGTGATTCCACCCCCAGCTATGAATCTGCTGGTGGTCTGATTATGTTTCATACCAAAACAGACATCTGTAAAGTCAGAGAGGCTTCGGTAATTGGTCTTCAAATTCTGCGGAGCTTAGTGAAGGGGCGGTGGTTCATGAGGAGATTGAGCACTGGTAAAGCTTCACACTTTTTTTTTTCTTTTCAACAAAGAGAAGCAGTCAATTTTGTTAAGTGCATGCGAGAATTTTCAATTGCAATGCATAGGGGTTGAAGCTGTATGAGTGTGTGTGTGTGAATGTGTGTGTGCGTGTGACTCTGCAAACTTTTGGTCTGGCTCTCCTGGAGCTTATTGGTGTGAAAATTCCTCAGAGTCATTCTCAGGTCATTACAGATGCATCCCACCCATACACTCATACTGGCTCATGGATTACCATTTTCTTTGTTAGGCTAATGACATTATTGTGGTCCTTTAAAATCCAGTAGGGGGGTATGCATGTATGAATGTACAATCACTCAGGATTGAGATTTTTTTTTTTTTTTTTTTGGTATGGAAATAAAATTGTATTCATTGTGGACACTCAGCATGTAGTGATCAAATATTTTTTATGCTTACTTGGGGTGGAAAAACAGCTGTTGAGTTTATTCATTTATTTATTTATTTATTTGAAGAATAATTATCAAAAATGCCAAAATCACCCAAGAATTAGTTTTTTCTTTCTTGATGTGGAAACAAAACAGGATTCATTGTGGACACTCAGCATGTATTGATTGAAGATTTTTAAGTGTTTTTATGCTTTCTTGAAAAAACACAGCTGTTGAATTTTTTTTTTTTCTCGAAGAGGAATTATCAAAAAATGCTAAAATCAAACAATTTTTCTCAATCACGGGCGAGCAGGAGTCGACTGTCCCCACATTCGCCCGGGGCTGTTCCCTGTTAGCACAACTTCACATGAGATAATGAATTAGTTTATGAAGGATGCGCCATTTCTCAAAAGCCCTGAGTGATAAAGATCCCCTCCGACAGATATCATCTATTAAATAGGCCTGTCCGGCGTAACCTAACACCTAATGGGGAATGCACTCAATCATGCCTATTGTTTCTGGTCACATACAGTTCCTCTCTGTTAGATAAGTTTGGCCCTGGTCACAGAGATAACAACAATGCCTTAAAAGCACAGATGAGACATCCAGTGTCAACACCTCCGCTTGGAGGATTCCCAGCAGATTAATGTGCTGGCTCAACTTAGTCTGAAGCAGCTGTGGCCATCTAAGTGGAAGAAAATGTAACTTGCTTATATTTAGATAATGACATCATAAATTACACAATTGTTTACGAGAGAGGGGGGGCTGGGTGGAAAAGCCCATAGTTTATGACAACAAGTTACATTCGTGCTTTATTTTGATTCATTACACCTGGACCCCTCAGACAAGCAGCACATTGTTTCCAGTATCAATTTGTCGCTGACTAATATTCAGGCGGTTAGTCAGGACGTGATGAGGCGAGCCGGTGGGGTACTATGGAGTGACTGAAGCGGCAATTTGATGAGGGCCGCCCTTGAATGGGGCAGCATAAATATTATGGCACGGGAGGATGTGAGTCAGGACGCAGAGAGCCCAGTTCATTGGTCCATTACTTGAGTTGAAAGGAAAGAGAGGAAGTTGGGAGGAAGATTTGTCACCAGCAGATCTCTCTTTTGGGAAGGGGGTTGTCTCTCTGCACCACTCAGGAATGTGAAAAAAGACCTGGGCGTTGGGAGCTTTTTTTTTTTTTTTTTTCATGGATCTAACTAGTTGATCATGAGATTGCGTGAGGAGGAACAACCTAACATGGCAGATGGACTGGTATAAAAGCAAATATTTACTTTTGTTCTAATATTTAATTAGGTTCAGATGAAGTTTGTTTAATTCACTTTGCATTTGAAAATACCTGTTGTACAAGACGTAATGATGCAACGTCTAATCCCAGCAATAACAGAGCCACAGACACACCATAAATAAATGGACTCTGACACAATTCTTGTGTCACAGCCTCCACTATCGCCCCTCTATGTCGCTCACACCGCTGCATTTTTCCACTTCCAGTGTTTTAACTACATCTGCACTCCTGCTAAAAGCTCATTTGAGGCAGTTGTCCCACTCAGATAGTATCAGTGGTGGTGGGAGGCTGATATATCCATCTGCGCCTCTGAAGGGGTGCTAATCCCTGACAACTGTGCCCCTCTGGCACCATATCCGTTGCACTGCTGGTTGCGTGATACAATGGGCTCCCCTCCTTTGTCCTTGAAATTGTTTTAATTAGCCCCACAGCGGGGGTGGGGTTGCAAACATCAGACCGACTCAATGGGATTGTCAAAATCACAGGGGCATGATACTGCAGGCCTGGAGGTGGGAGACACGCGTTTCCAAATCTAAAATAGCTCCAAAATCAGTGCAGCCTTTTTAGGTCATTTTGAAAGACTCAGTCCAACCTTTGACCTCAGTTTGCATACAAGAGAAACAGAAAATTCATGTATGCTGTATGAACTTTATGGAAATGTTATCATGTTTAGCAGAGCATGTTCGTTTATTAATTAATGTCATGATAAGAGGAAATTACCCTGATGTTTTGATTAGCCTGCAGGTATTGGATATGAATGTTTGATACAGAGGCTTTGTAGTGTGCATCTCATTCCAGCAGTGGTGCTGCTGCAGTGCAAATTGAATCCTCTGCCAAGGAATGTAAGCAGGCAGTTGTAAATTTTTCATCTTTGACATACCTGCCGTGAAACACATAACTAGTGGACAATGAATCCAGAAATGCTCATTCCCCCTCCATCTGTCATTTGCAGCACTGATTGCAAAACTTTGAAACCTGTTAAACTCGCTGGGCCATTCTTCTTCACTAAACAAATGCAATGTGACACATTTCTTTGCACTGCAATTTTGGTTCGACTTAAAATCCCATGGGCAAAGTCAGAGTTTGACGACACTGAAGGACTGGACCGAGTGTGTGTGTGTGCATGGCTGTTTATGCATGTGTGTGTGTATGTGTGTGTGAACGTGCATTTGTTTTGTAGATAAGCCATAGCTGCGAGTAATTGCTTGCCTCTCCACCAAACATCTAGCATGGACCACTTGGACCTCCCAGCAGCCAGCCGGCCGGCTCGGCCAACAAGAGGTGACAAGAAGCCAAGTCGTTACGTGATCCAAGAGGATCATGTGACCACTAAAATGCCACTATAATCCAATATCCATGTCTGTTTGCAGGTTTCTTTTCTAAACTCCTTTCCCCGTGGAATGCCACCCAAACTAGAGGCTCCTCTAAATCTGATAAGGCTTACTTTTTGATAAGGGGACACAACACACTGAATTTTACAACAGCATTTTCATAACAGTGACTCACTATGGATACACCAAGAGAGAGAAAACTTTTTTTTTTACTTTGGCCTTTTATGTAGATGCCCCCACCCCCTCCCAAATTCAGCTCTCCCAAGTCAAATACACCCATCCCCCTCGTGCTCTCTCCTCCTCTCCCTGCCCCATGGGAGGAGGGGTGCTGCAGAGAGATCGCAAACCATCTGAATCCCTTTTAACTAAGTGGCCAGCGAGGAGTAAGGGCAATTATTCCACCATGATGCATTCCTTTTCAAAAGACAACACCATCACTGTGCAACACGTGGAATGCAAGCTGTGTTATGGGCATTCAAGGCATGTCAACGTCCTTGCAATGCTCGCAAAAAAGGTGAAGATATGCATCAAAACGCTGAAACAGGTGTTCACACTGGCTTTATATATGACAATGCTCAAAATCTTAGGGGTTTGAGGTTGATTGGGATGATAAAATGTGCAGAAATTCAGTCAAAATATGAAAAAGCACATGCACAGGCATTCAAAAATCATAAATAAAGTCTAATTTGCAGTTTGTGTTGCACATATCAACACATAAACAAGGAAAACCCACAGTCACATATATATCCAGAATATATTTTCACATATTTGCATGATATACTGCATTTAGAAGTTGTAGGTGTGGATAAACAAGGTGCTACATAATGTGCGTCATAACATGTGTTCACTATTATAAACAAATAGCTGACTACAAGCTCTACTACTCCTCAACAATAGCAAATGTGTGTTCGTGGTCAGGATGTTCCTTGACGTTTCAGTGATTTGCTTATTGGTCATTTATGCTGTTAGTCAGTTTCCTGGCTCTATAAACACAGGCTTAATGATGAAAAATACAGCTGTGGGATGTTTGAATGGAGAAGCCTACAATTAACAAAGATTAATAACGGTGTGCTGTGATGAAGCCCCTCCTCATACTGGCTCCCTCAGGCAAAGTTCTGTGAGAAAAAAAAAAAAAAGTGTTTGTTTGTTTTCGGCCTTCATAGTCATGCTGATTATAAGAAACTGGAGACGTCGCATTCTTGTCCGCGTGGAATTTGAGGTTGTGTTTTTTTTTGTTTTTTTTTTCCCCCATCACCTTTCATCATCAGTTCATTGGAAATGGCACAAAAGAAGGCGCACGTGTAGGTTTGACAAGAATCAAGACCTGCAAGACTATTTATGTATATTTCAATTGTTGAATTCATTCACTGCAACAACGACAAAAAAATCCCCATTTTCATAAATCGTGTAGTTTCATATTCACTGTTCAAGTCTTATTTTTCTTCCAAAAAGATTTTAAAGGTCATCATCAAACATGCTTCCAGGATTTTCTTGAATCAAGTGTCATTTTCTTGATACTTCTTGATACTGGTGCACTGATCTGCCTCATTTTTCCTTTTTTTCAACATATTCATATTTGATCCCGGAAAGGAATTGAAATGGCATTCTATTTTTTTTTGGCAAAAGAAGAAGAAAAAAAGATTTTTAAGGCTGAATCTGAGACTTAGAAACTTGTTCAGATTCATATTTTTTACAGCATTGAATGGATGAAATTCAAGTTTTATAATTTTTTAGAAGTTGACCATTACCATTGACTACATTTAACGGCATTTTAATTCTGTTGATCTTCTGTCTGATATCATAACCCCTTTTTCACATCCACACTTGTGGTGATTGAACACATCCTCCTTCACTTCCTCATAGAGACATATGGGAAGGAAATATTACCCTGCACCACACTTTAGTATGACAAAAGATATGGGACTTTAGCACTGTGTGGCCTCACCTTTCATACCCCACCTGTAGCTTGTGTAATATTGATTGCTTTAAAGAGTCGCGCGAGGTCCACTTCTTCAGTGGTGTTTAATGAAGCTCATCGTCCTCTGCCAGTTCTCTCGCCATTTCCCCTGAAACTGGACACTCCTGCCCATGTATCATCCAGCGGCACCTTCCTTAGGAAGCGACTGGAGCATGGAGCGAGGGCTTTAGCACCTCTTTTAAGAGTAAGACAATGAGCGCAAGACAAATTTCCAGCTGACCAGCTGTGTGGTGGAAAACGCTCGCCTTTGTCCCATCCTTCCCACAGTGTTATAGGGGCTGTCATATGCCGAGCATTTGTTTGACTGTTTTAGATGGGCATTTGAGAGCATGTGGGGTGGAACAAAACACATTCTTACATGTGTGAAAGTCAACAGAAAAGGACAGACAGGGTATGAAGACAAATGTAGCTATTTTCCCTCCTCATCTGTAATATTGCTACTACCTCTGCTGGAAAGAGTCAGTTGGAAGTTTGAAATGTGATATTGAGATCCTAGTCAACCATTTTTTTGCATGGGACTCCATGTTTTCCTCATGTTTTCTTATTCAATCCTTTATACTATTTGGCCTCAACCCAAACCATTAAGGGTGCAATCAATTTTAATTCACTTAATGGAAGGAAGTTTTCAACCATAATCAGCTTTTGTGATTATAGATCCATGGAGAGTTCAGAATGTTGACCATCCATTCATCATTTCATCATCATATTCATCATTTCAAAGGCTGAAATAGGAGAATTGAGCTTTATATATGAGAGTTTACAAAAAAATACACATGCCTGTATTTCATAACAAACTTCCCAGTGTCTGTATTGTGTTAGGAAGCAGATTCTATGCAATGACACAGGGAGCAGCCAGCTAAATGTGTCTGTGTGATAAGTCCAGCCCAAGCCTTTCATCCTCTGGATGTTTGGACAGAGACACAGACAGGTCAGGGTTAATGACAGGCTGTCATTGCACCTTTAATGTACTATGTGTTGATTAAAGGCCACTTACCAGTCACCCATGTGCATAATGGTTTTATATGGCGAAGCAAAACAGAAAAACCAAAGATTGCATTCTTCATGAAAGAAATGCAATAAGTGATCAATCAAGAGAAGAAGGCAAAGATACATGAAAGATTTATATTCTCACTGGAAAAAAGTTTTTGTATTTTTGTCAAAGCAAATCTTCTTGACTTGTAATTAGTTTATTCTTCTGTTTGAATCCACTATGATAAGTACATGTGACACCTACCTCTCTACTACCTTCCACACAATGCACTAAGAGTGAACATTTACATTAGAGATGGCCGACTGTAATGGAATACTTGTTAAAAAGAGAAGAATGTGCTTTAATTTGTCAAGGGGATCTGAGCTGACAACTTTAGTAAAGTCCACTATAACAACCTTCCAGGGCCCCTGACCTAGGGAGGGAGTGACCCCTGACCTTATTTGGGCCTCTTTTATGAGGACTTTTTTCGGCTCCGGCCAGATGGCTAAACTATCAAAGGGTTTTTTATGAGAAAAATCTGCAGGCAAGAGTGGAGTAGTATATTTATCTCATTGTGTGGAGGGACGAAGCCTCTGTAACTTCCGACTCGGTGGGGAGAAAGAGAATTGGAAACATAGATGGGGGTGTGTGTGTGCTCACCACTACCAAACATCGCCTGAAAGTAACCATTTATCTATCTGTCTTTCTTACACAGCAACAGCTTCATTCAAACTTTACAGGCAAGAAACGTGTTTTATGAAATGTATCGATCTCCACTTTCCAGTCTCACCTTAAACACAGCCAGATATTACAGTAAAATATAACTGGAGGATATTTCACACAATATCCTGAATTTGTGGGCTCTCCTCAAAGAAAAATATACATTGCATGTCCATTATGAGCACATTGCTATTGACTCCCTGTCCCTCATTCCCAGCTAACACTGAAAGCATCGGTAAACAAGCAAAGGTATTGATTTCATGTCTTTGCAACTCAAGAAACGCTCCTTGTCAATAGCTGCAATTTGAAGATGGAACGAAATGAAAGTCTTTTACAGTCTGTCACTGAATGAGGCTGTTCCTTTTCTAACTGCAAACAACCCCCCCCCAACCCGCCATCTTTATGAGCGGCATAAAATCAGTTTGTGAAAAGGATTCATGAATGCCGCATTAAAACTGAGGTGACAGTTGCCTGAGATCGCAGATGAGCGCAAATCAGTGGAATTTGTGCGTGTTTGGGAAAGGGAAGAGTTGTATGTCCCAGGGTCACTATAACTCGCTCTGCTCACATCACTCATGTGGCGTCTTTATGAGCGATGGGCTGTTTTGTTGGATTAGGTTTCTGGGGAAGCGTTCATTCCAGGCCCAGTCTATAAACACAGCAATACCTGAATAAGTGAAAGATCTCCAGGAAATGGTGTCCGAGGTGTGATTGTGGCTTCAATATGCGATTGAAGCTTGATGTGCATATCCAGTGCATATGTTTATATGATGCACATGCTCGATTCTGACTTTGTGCACGTGTCATGGGCTAATGACAACAAAGCCACTCTATCTGTGAAGTCATGTTGGTGAACGCCCCGCTCAGCAGGAAGTAGCTGCCTCCTAATGCACACACGCATAGACATACAGCTGCTGTAAGCATTAACCGTTTGCTGTTCTCCTCGGGAAAGCAACTCCGCTGGCCCCTCTGAGCCCACTCATCATCCTTTTTGACTCCTGTATGAACAAGAACAAGATAATTTCCAGACGTGTATTCCATATGAGTGAAAGGAGATGTAAAGGGTTGCTCATGTGCATGTGTGCAAGAAATTAAACGAGAGGAGAGGTGCTTTAGGAATCCTTTGACTTTTTGACTTTCAATTCTAAAAATGGGATTTAATTTGAAAAAAAAAAATGCTTTCCAAAATTTACTTCAGTAACAAAAATACCTTTTTTTTCCATTCATAACCATTCGAGATTCTCTGATAATGAAAACACACCGGTCTATCATTCATGAGCTTCAGTGGCTCTTCAAGTTATATTTAGCTTGTTTTTTTCCGTTCATCATAAGTGGGGTAACCTAAGCTGTCCCCGGCCTAGTTGTTTTAATGTGGCCATTCCTTCTCTTGATTGCACTCAGAGGTCGAGCAAGATCTGAAGTCACTGGAAGCAGTTAAAATAATAGGAGCTGACCATGTGTTTGAGGTTATAAG